>PVLC010012558.1:7850-28654 GCA_004027655.1 Graphiurus murinus
TCTCTCTCTCTCTCTCTCTCTCTCTCTCTCTCTCTCTCTCTCTCTCTCACACACACACACACACACACACACACACATACACACACACACATACACACACACACACTCAATCAATCAATCAATACATAGGTCTAGGGATGTAGCTCAGTGGTAGAATGCCCCTGGGTTCAACCCCCAGTATCTCACACACACATACACACACACACACAGTAAATAAATACATACATACATAGGTCTGGGGATATAGCTCAGTGGTAGAATGTCCCTGGGTTCAATCCCCAGTACCAAAAGGAGGGGAAAAAAATTGTGTGTCCTTTCTTGGCTGTGTGCATCAAGACCCTGAAAGAGCACGTGTGCCCTGACTCAGTGATTTATCCGAAGATACCAAAAGGCAAAGATTCATCCACAAGGCTGACCATAAACACCTCTACTGTACACATACACACATCCGAATGTATGTACCACCAGGGAGACACACAGAGGATGTAGTAAAGAATCAGGAGCACTCTACAGGTTCCAAAATAGAGGAATGGCTAAATAAAGTAAGCTATCTCAACAGCCCCGATGACCTGGAGCCTTCAAATATGTGTTCGAAGACTATTGAAGCATAAGCAAAACTGTACCAAACCTCAAATATGTAAAGCGTTCGTAGTTTGTATTGTGAAGTAGAATTGTATCTGTACAAAAGACTTCGGGAAATAAAACCAGCTCCCAGCCCTGCTCTGTGGATTATAGTGGGGAGGGGAGCTAGGTGCCTTTTCATGTTTTTGCATTTTGCAATATTTTTAAATTTTTCCACAGCAGACATAAAAAGACAGACAGCAAAAGCATTCAAAATAAAAGCGAATCATATAGTTATTAGAACCGTACCTCATGGAACGTCGGCGTACACGCTGAAGTTCTAAAAGCATCCTGTTGTGTATTTCCACAGGGAACGCGGCTGACGACATCCATGGTCATCAGAATCATCAGTGGGTTTTGGCTTTCGGTACATCTTGTCTCGCCTCCTGCCGCATCAGAAGCCGGAAGCCGGGTTTCTCCACCTCAGTTCTCTGTGCTCTGGAACCGCATCGGGAAGCATGTCTTTCCTGGGCTCCTACCCTCCAGGGGGCCTGCAGCTCTTGACCCTCAAAGACACTCCCGTCAGCATGGCGAGCTCCAGGAGAATGGAGTCCCCTTCTCTGCTGATTTCTTCTGCAATCCTGTTGGGTCTCCGCCCCCTACTGTCCTCTGCAGGTGGCCTTGAAGCCATGCCCACCCTGCCCTGTCCCAGGGCTTCATGGTGTGACCTGTCTGAGGCCCCTCTCCCTGCAGCCCACCGCCAGAGCCCCCGTCTGTGGCTCTGGCACAGGTGCAGATCCAGCGCTTCAGGCCTGGACCGCATGCGGGGGCTCATCTAGAAAACCCGGGGCCCGGCAGGATGTGACATCTTTCCTTTCCCAAGCCACAGGACCGTCATGTGCCCCAGGCTGCGACACTAGTGTCCCCACAGGTGCTGGATTGCTTGTGCTAGCGTCTGCTCGCATGTAAGTGCTCGTAGATGGCCCTCCTGAAATCTCCACACTTCCAGCGCTTCCTTCACTGGGGACAGGGCCTTCAGCACGTGAGCTTTTGGGGGGACACAGAAGACCCAAACTGTGGGGAGCCAGCCCTCGAGGCAGCAGGGTTGGGGGTCCCTCGTTAGGTGGGGATTGGGACGAGGTTGCAAGAATACGCTCACACCCAATGCAGTGTTGGAATGTATCTGTTTAATTCATGTCGTCACCGTTTCTTATACTTTCTTACAACAAGGTATACAAAACAGGAATTTTTACAGACTTGTTTTTCCTAAAGTTGAGTGGGTACATCTTTAACGAGAAAAGCTATTTCCCATAGTATTTGCTGGGATTAAGAAAACAGCAAAGGTTACAGGATACAGTACGTATATAAAAATTCTTTTAGTACAAAAACAGTGTTAAAGGTTAACAATGGAGAAGAAACTCTATTCATTAGATTAAATCTTCACTATTTGCTCAGCTCCTGTCAGGCAGCTAGAAAGTAGTTAATAAGTGGTGAACCAAGGGGGAGGTGTTTCAGAGAGAGAGAAACTGTCTGTCTTAAAGCTTTCTTTACTCACAGATAAAAAATAGTAGACCTAAGTTCCTTTGGTTTGTATCTAGGCTTGCAAGGTTCAATTCCTGGTGTTTGTAGAGGGTTAATGAATATCTCTGAGACGAGCTGAGGATATCAGGCAGGGTCTAGGCCGGCTGCCCAAATTCATCCTTCTGAGGAGTCATGTGAGCACCAGGATTAAACTAAGCTAATCCTAATAATAAAGATGCTTATGACTTCTCTGAAGTTAGACACTGGGCAAAGTAAGTAACATTTTATCTCATTTAAAGCTCCAGTAAGAGCCAGGTGTGGTGGCGCATGCTTGTAATCCAAGCATTCGGGAGGCTGAGACCAGAGGATCCGGGTTCACGGCCAGCCTCAGCTACCTAGTGAGGCACTCTGCAACTTAGTGAGATCCGGTTTCAAAATAAAGAATAAAAAATAGGGCTGGGGGTATAGCTTGGAGGTAGAATGCCCCTGAGTTCAATCCCCAGTACCGCAAAAATAAATAAATAAATAAATAAATAAATAAAGCTCCAGTAAGCCAGGCATGGTGGTGCGTGCCTGGAATCCCAGCACTTAGGAGACAGAGACAGGAGGATCAAAGGTTGGAAAACAGCCTCAGCAATTCAGAGAGACCCTCAGCAACTTAGCGAGACCCTGTTTCAAAATAATAATAATAATAATAATAATAATAATAATAATAATAGGAGCTGGGGGTGTAGTTCAGAGGTAGGATGCCACTAGATTTAACTCCCAGTTTTAAAATATGCATATATTGTCACCGTAAGCCAAACACCGGCATAAACCCATCTTTATTACTAACTATTCCCTTGTGGGAACTGGGGGAGGGATGCTAGAAATCTTCATTCCAGATGAGTCCTCAGCTTAACTTCAGGGCACGTCTTTTTCTTTTAAACCATTTTACATTTTCCCTTTCTACTGACTTTACTTTGAAGTTTGTAGATCATTTCCTCTTAAATGACTCATTAGACAAGTTCATTAGAGTGATTTCCTTAGGATAACTGTGAGAGTTATTCCTACAGAGGAATGAGCTGAGGTGTCAAGGGTGCCCACAGTCTTGAGCTGTCGCAGAGAAGCCTGTTCCCTGAGCTGCCACGTCACAGAGCATGCCGACCGACCACGTGAACCCCGAGGACGAGACCTCGATGGTGCGTTCTGACGACATATTTAAAAGTAAAACCTCGGAGCTCAGTAACGATAGCTTCCTGCCATTCTTACTTTATCCTGTTCCAAGGACGTTTACGTCACCCAGAAATACATTTGTTCTTTGCTGAAAACCACGAGATTGGAGAAGAGAGATCATTAATAATGAGAGTCATTAAAAGTGGTGACTGTTTGAAGCAATGAAGGGGGGTTTGGTGTCTGAAGACCACGGTGGAGCTGTCACTAAAAACTAAGACCTGCTGGCCCCCGTCAGAGGTTCTAAGGGTCTTCTTGTGCTGAGAGATTAATGGCATTTTCAATCCAGATTTTTAAACAGTAGAAATCTCTCAGTGAACAACTCTTTCAACAAACTTGGCCCTTTGTGTCTCAGGAAAGCCAGAATTATAAGAAGTAAAAGGCCCACACCTTCCATAAAAGAGATAAATATTAGGGATTTTTATTTGTTTGTTTGTTGTTTGATTTGCTTTTATCCCAGAGATTGAACCCAGAGGCTTTCTACCTCTGAGCTACACCCTTAGCCTTTGCGAGGTTGATGAGAGTCTCTACTACTTGCTGAGGCTGTCCTCCAACCTGCAAACCTCCTGTCTCAGCCTCCCAAGTACAGGGGATTACAGGTGTGCACCACCACGCCTGACTTTTCCTTGATTATTATCCCCTAAACCTGTGCTGAATTGTTTTCTGTGGTGACGCTGGGAATCAAAGTACCTCCCCAAAGACTATATCGGAAGCCCGTTTTGTTAGCCTGATGTGCTAACCAGGAAATTAAACTTTGAAGCAGTTGTTCTTTCTTGGAATGACTTTCCCATCTTCCAAACTGCAGAGAAATGAGCTGACACATTCGCCTGCAGAGGAAATTGCTTCTGCTTTCTCAGGGTTGTGAATCTGGAAGCATTTGTATGAAAACGTGCCATCCCTTTTTAGTTTCGTGTAGCCGGCCACTGAGGCGATGGTGCCCTCGATTTAGTCTCTTCTATGAGAAAAGCCAGCTCATCTCTCAGTCTTTCTGGCTGCCTCATGTCCTGGAGTTTTTGGGGTTTTTTTTGTTTGGTTTTGTTTTGTTTTTGTTTTTGCAGTACTGGGGATTGAACCCAGGGGCATTCTACCTCCGAGCTATACCCCCAACCCTATTTTTTATTCTTTATTTTGAAACAGAGTCTCACTAAGTTGCAGAGGGCCTCACTAAGTAGCTGAGGCTGTCTGGGAACCCAGATCCTCCTGTCTCAGCCTCCCAAGTATGACTCCACCACACCCGGCTCATGTCCTGAAGTTTTAAAAGCAACCCTGATGGGAGGTGCCCTAAGAAAGTTTTTTGTCCCTTCTTATTTCAGTGGCATAATTTGTATTATTTTCCTACATTTCGATGTATTTCTTAGTACTTGAAATGATAGATGGCAACTACCTTTGGCGATTAAAAAAAATAAAAAAAGAACCTTAGAAGGAAACAATATCACAACTCGAAATGCTATTTCTTTGGTTTTCGAATGGTATCAGCGTGTGACTAGTGACCTGTTACTGTGTTTCCCAGCTCTTCCCTATCATTGGAAACTACGCAGACGTAGTTATACTGCGACTAGAAAAAAAAAAGAAATAAATAAAACTGGAAGGCAGAGATAAGCTATAATTGCCATGGTAACCCAGAGGCTGAGCATATGGGAGAATCTAGTTGAAGCATCACAGGACCCCGTGGGCAAGAAGGAGGGGCTCAGCCGTCTAGCGCTGCAGGAACAGCTGGAAGCCCAAGCTCCTTCTCTTCCCTCCCTTGGAATACTTCTGAGCACTCTCTGGGGTAAAGGAGGCAGAACATTAGGAAACAAAAAGAAAAGTTGGCTATCTGCAGGGGCTCGCCCGGTAGCTCACTGAATGGCGAATCCATTTTACAGTTTACAGCTCTCCCTCTCAATTTATCACTCCCCACTCCGTCATACTCTGTAAGAAGTTCTAGTCTATTCCATAAGACTCTACCCTCTAATAGAGGTTTTAAATAGAGGACAAGCCAGCGTGTCCTGAAGTCCTGGAGGTTTCTGGATCTTTCTATCCATGTGTTCAGCACTCTCCAGGGAAGGGAGGAGGTCTTTGGCACCTGTAAATGTTCAGCCTCTGTCGCTGTCCTGGAGACACGGCGTGGAGTCAGGGCAAGCAAGTAGAAGGAATAGATACACAACTCATTCCAGGCACCAGGCAGAACTGGCAAGGAACTCTCGGTCTCAGACCCTCCGAATCTGGGGTTGTAAGTGGGGACTCAAAGCTCCGGCCGCTTGCGCCTCCTCATGACCCCAGCCCCACTTCCAGAGGGGTGTGTGATGGTCACCTTCTGGAGCCCAGCCTTGGACCTCAAATGTGCTTTTGTCTGAGGAACTTTCCAGAACGAGGAGAGTCATGTCAACTTTGTGTGGAAGCCCTTGGATGGAACTCGGTTCTTCAGGGCCTTCCGTGTGGACAGGGTACCATTTCTCCCCCAGAAAATACTTGGTGTGTTTCCCTGAGCCCAACTGTACCAAAAGGTCTGGGATAAGGTGCTGGTTCCCCAGCCAGGGGCGGGAACAACCTTCCAAGAATAGACACCGCACACGCCAAGGCTTGGGGGCCGGCATGCGGCACGGTTTCCAGGAATCGATAGCTATTGAGAAGGTGGTGAAGGAATTAAGAATGAATGTGGGGACAGGACCGGAGCTAAGAATGGACGTGGAAACAGGCTGAAACTAAGGATGGATGTAGGGACAGGATAGGGCGGAAGACAGACAAGGTAGAGGAGAAGACTTTTGATACCATGTAAAATGAATTGTTATACAGAAGGGTGCTGGGGCAGGCACCACGGATGGGTAGCATGCACGTGATGAGTTATTGTTGTTTTGAGAATCCTGTGATGTATCATTGAGAATATGCCATAAGAGGTCTCCCAGAAAGGCATTTCATTATTTTCTTCTTTATCTGCATTATACCAAGGGACAGGTCCCCGGGGCAGAGACTATTATACCCGAATATTTGTCTTCCCTTTCTTCTTTGGTAATAGAATTTTTGGGCAGAGAGAATAATGACTTTGTTTCCCATGCATCTGGGCATTGTGGTGAGAAAATATATCAACATCAGATTTCAAAGTTTTTTTTTTTTTTTATATATTAGTCCTTGACTATATCAGAATTGAAAGGCTTTCTTTTATATGCCGGGTTGAACGTATGACTCATTCTGAGCCTTGCCTTGGGGTTAGCTGGGGAGGAAGTTTCCTGTGCTCGATATCTGGAAGAGGAAAAGGTTCCTGCTGTGTCTCAGGGAAGGTGGGGGTGGACACCATGGTTGGCCGTCAGCCTCAGGATCAGTGGGAGGAGCTATCAGTAACGCACAGCTGCTGGTTGGGGTTCCTTCAGCAAAGCCTTCTGGTTTCATCTTTTGTTGAAACTTCTTCCAGCTACCCAACACACACACCACTGTTTTACTCCAGAGGGCCATGGAACCAAGTTCTGGCGGATGGGCTGTGAGTGCGTGGTGTTTGCAGGTAAAGATCTTTCTCGTTCCCTGCTGGTTGCCGACAGGCAGATGGTGAACAGCTTGTGTGAGGAAGTCTGGGCTCCCAGCCCTGTGGATTCTGCTCCTAGAATATCCATTTTGGGGCTTCTGTTATGTAAGAGAACACTACATTTTTATCTTGGCTAATGCAGTCACTTTATACTATACCAGACGGTCAAATCTAACCCTAAAAAAGTGAGGGCACTGGCAATTTGTGGCCCACCGAGGCAGCGATGCCATCCCTGTCTTTAAAGCTATTCGTTTGAGAAATTTTAAAAAGATAGGTGTTTTTTTCATTGCACAAACAGAAGCTACATATGCCTCCCTGTTGGAAGAGGAAATCGTGCGGACACCTGTTCCGGCTGCAGTCTCATTAAATAAGAACACTGCCCGGAACATGGTGCCCGTGCAATCATTTTTCATTCGTTTTTATACCTTTTATGTTTAAAAGGAAATTTAGGTGGTTTGCTCAGTAAGACAAATGTTGATTATTGATTTGCCATCTGCGGAAATCCAAATTTCCATTGGGTCTGGTTAAAGAGAAGTTTTTTTGTACCAGGTGAATTTTTACAGTGTGCATTTCATCTTGATGAGTCTTTTGTATTTGTGTAAGATTTGAAATAAGGAAGAAGAAGAAGAAGAAGAAGAAGAAGAAGAAGAAGAAGAAGAAGGAGAAGAAAGAAACTACTGAAGAAGAAAGGCATTCGTCAGACCAATTTGAACATTTTTAAAAGAATACTAGTTGTTCCTTGGCATTACAGAAGCTCAATAAATCATTCCCAGCAGGTTAGGACCATGAAGAAAATGAACCTTCTCCTTTATGGTCAAATGATCAAAGAACTCTCAGAGAACTGGACAATCTGTTTAAAAAATAGTGTTGGGGAAACTGGGTATCCACACACAGAGGAGGCAGGTGAATCCTTACCCTACAGGACACACAAAAATTGTCTCAGGTTATCTAAAAAATGGATTAAAGATCTAAATGTAAGACCTAAAGCTATAAAACCCTAAAGGAAAACATAGGGACAAGCTTTATGACATTGAATTTGACTCTGCTTTAGCAGAGTCAGCCAAAGTAATAATAAAAAAAAGGAACTATATTGGATTTCAAGACTTCTGTACATCAAAGTACCCAATCAACATAGGGAAAAAGTCATAATCGGAATGTTAGAGAACACTTTCAAATCACGTACATGATAAGTGGTCAATGCTCCAAAATGTAAAAAGAACTCCCAAAACTCAACAACAATTAAAAAAAAATTCAAGCTAGGCATGGTGGCACATGCCTGTAGTCTCAGTACTTGGGAGGCTAAGACAGGAGGATCCCAGTTTTGTGGCCAGCCTCAGCAATTTAGAGAGGGCTTCAGCAACTTACTGAGACACTGTTTCAAAATTAAAAAAAAAAAAAATAGGGCTGATGGTGTAACTCAGAAGTAGAATGTGCCTGGGTTCAATCTCTAGCATCAACAACAACAACAACACCACACACACACACACACACACACACACACACACATACACACACACACACACACACACACAAATAACTCCATTTAAAGAATAGGCAAAGACTTGAGTAACCATTTCTTTAAAAATGATTTACAAATGGTGCACAAGCATACGAGAAAATGCTCAACTTCGCTAATTGTTAGAGACACGTAAATCAAAGCCACGCTGTGATAGCGCCTCATGCTATTAGGTTAGCTGCTATCAAAACAAAAGCTAACAAGTGCGGAAGAGCTTGTGAAAGAATTGGAACGTTTATGCACCATTGGTGGAAATGTCAACCCGTTCAGCCCCTACGGAAAACAATATGGCAGCTGCTCAAAAAATTAAAAATAGAACTACCAGAAGATCTAGCAATCCCATGACTGCAGATATGCCCCAAACAATTGAAAGTAGATGCTAAAAGAGGTAACCCCACACTCGTGTTCTTAGCATCCTTAGTCACAGTAGCCAAAAGGCGGGAGCAACCGAGCTTTCCAACCACAGACTCACGGCTCCACAAGACGTAGCATGTGCATAGATTGAAATAGTATTCAGCCATAAAAAGGAAGGAAATTCTGATCTGCGCTCCAGCCCTGTCGCCACACTCCCCTATCAGGTGGGTCTGCCTGGGCCGGCGTTCTTTGATAGGCAAAGAAGGGGCATCTGCGCCATAGGTTGGTTTCCCGAACCAATCAGATCTTTGTAGCGTGGTGTGGAGGACCACTGCGCATTTGATTTCTAGAACTTAGAACCATCGATGGTATGGACAGAGGCTGAGGGATGCCTAGAAAGACAGCAGAGGCCAGAGAGTATCCTAGACTAAGTGGAAGTCAGCCGGGAAAGGCAAGGACAGAAGAGAAAAATGATAGGAACAGTAGGACGGCTGAGTCACCGCAGTGATGAAGCACACACGCTGCTCGAGTGCAGACTGAGCCCAGGGAGTGGGGCGGCTTCCAGACAGCCCGGCCACTGAACTGCCCCCCAGATGACCCGGTAGCGTGTGAGGCCCTCCGCAGCCCGGCCGTGCCCCTGGACTCCTCATGCCTGCGTGCATCCACCTTGAGGCGACCCACGGACTCCGGCTTGAGCTGACCTAAGTAGCTCCTTGTTCCGTTGCCTGCTAAAAAAAAAAATCTGAATACAGGAATAAACGCTGACTGCAGGAGTCTCTCTCGCTAGCTCGATGCTCTTTGGGGCTGAGCCAGGCGACCTTCGGGGCTCTCCTCGGCGGTGATTTTTATTTTGACACGAGATCGGAACCGGGCAAAGTGAACGTCTCGCACTGCAGTATTTTTGGGAGAGGAAGGAAAGAGAGGTCACGCGGTCTGCAGCAGTGAGGCCGCTCTGTGGAGAGGTCACTGGAAAGAGCGCTGCTGAGCCCTCCTCTACCGAGCTCTAACTGTGGGGGAGACTCGGGAAGGTCACGCCAAAGACGCCGGTTCTTCCAATCCTCCGGTGTGCCTGTCTCTGCCCAAGTGAACAGCACTTTCTAAAAAACATGGCTTCATTCCCAATTACAAATATGTACTTATTGGAGAGAAAAACAAGAGGAGGAAGGTAAAAGCATAATCCTTCCTACTACCCAAACCTGGCGATTGTTAATGAATTCAAGTATCCCTCTTTACACTCATTTCATCTAATTTTGCATCAGAAGTGTTTCTCCTGCATGAAGTGTAAATCAGACTTTGAAAGCTACCCAGTATTATGTCATGTGGCTATACCAAAATCTAGGTGATTTGTTAGTTTTTAAAGTTTCCCTCAGAGCTGGGCACCGTGGCGCACATCTGTAATCCCAATATTTGAGAGGCTGAGACAGGGGGATCACAGGTTCCAGGCCGGCCGCAGCAACTTAGCAAAGCTCTCTGTTTCCAAATAAAAAATGAAATAAGGCTGGGGGGTGTGTAGCTCCAAGGTAGAATGCCCCTGGGCTTCATTCCCAGCACCATACACACACAGAAGCAAAAGAAGTTCCCCTCATGTTTCAGTGTTTTAAGTAATGCCTTGAAGAATATACTTCAAGAAGAATATACTTAAGCCAGGCGTGGTGGCACACGCTTGTAATCTCAGCATTTGGGAGGCTGAGACCGGAGGATCTGGGTTCGAGACCAGCCTCAGCTACCTAGTGAGACACTCTGCAACTTAGTGAGACCCTGTTTCAAAGTAAAGAATAAAAAATGGGGCTGGGGGTGTAGCTCAGAGGTAGAATGCCCCTGAGTTCAATCCCCAGTACCAAAAAAAAAAGAAGAAGAAGAATATACGTACACATAAATCTTTATATACTTCTCTGATACTTTCTTTGGAAGGCAGATATCTTAGTCCCTTTGGGCTGTTGCAACAGAATACCATAGACTGGGGGGCCTATGCACAGCACATACTTATTTCCCCTAGTTCTGGGGCTGGAGCCCTTGTGACCCAGTCACCTCCTCAAATTCCCGCCTCCTACAGCATCACGTTGGAGGGTTAATATATGGATGGTTCTGGGGTTGTAAGGGTGAAGCCTTTGTGCATGGAGTTGGCCTCCTTGTAACAGGGCTTGAGAGAGCTCCCTCATTCGTCCTACTGTGTGCAGACACAGTGAGAAGGCTCTGTGAATTAAGACCGACCCATCAGCACTGAGTCCACCAGCACCCTTTGATCATGGACTTCCAACCAAGACTCGAGAACCGTAAGTCCTGAGTCTCTGTTGTTTAGGACTTGCCCAGTGTATTATACTTTGTTACTTCAGCCCCAAATGGACTAAGACAGCAACTCCTAGACTACTGAGTGCTAAGTTCATACCATCCTCTTGCCCCTTATGACTTAAAAAAAAAACTCATGAAGCCTGCCATGGTGATGCACACCTGTAATCCCAGTACTTGGATGGCTGAGACAGGAAGATCTCAGGCTCAAGACCAGCTTCAGCAACTTAGGAAGACCCTCAGCAGCTTAGTGAGACCCTGCTTCAAAACAAAAAAATAAAAGGGGCAGGGGGAGGAGGTGGTTCAGAGGTAGAATGCCTGCCCACTAGCAGGGCTTCGCTGCATAGGCTTAATCCTCCAACCCCACACACACACAACACACACACACACACACACACACACACACACACACACACACACTTGCCTTCCTACTTGACAAGTGATTGGTAAGAAGCAAATGAATCCATGAAACTATAGCGAGACACCTGCGGTGTGTGTGCTCCTTTTGGTTGGGTAGACAAAGAACTTAGTTTCTTTTAGGGACGAAGGAACAGGAGCAATGTCCAAAGAGGTTCCAGGGGCCTGGGGTGTAGGTCAGTCACAGAGCGCTTGCCCAGCACTTGCAAGGCCCTGGCTCCCATCCCCAACCCTGCAAATAATAACAACAACAATAATAAATAAAACAAGGAGGGGCCAGCCCTGGAGGAACACAACCGCATCCATCCCCCACAGAAGCTGGACCAGGGTCTTGCGGCGAATTTGCCTCAACAGCTTTTCTTCTTTAGAATTGCCAAGAAGAGGGTTATTAGGAGAATTCTGAAGTCACAGTGGATCAGTGAATCAGCCATTCGGGGGGCTGTTGACAGAGGGAAAGGTAGAAAGCTTTAGTCACCGACCACGCTGCTGTTTCTTGAAAGAAGGTGTCTGTTCCTCGGGTTCCACAGTTGCCAGAGGAGAGGACTGTGTGTGTGGGAGGAGGCAGTTAGACATGTGGATGTGCAAAGAGGGTGGTAGGAGCTTTCATGTCTCTCCTTCTCCTTGGGAGAAGGCAGGAGCCTCTGGTTGGGTTGGGGCGGGTTGGGGGGTGCTGCTGGTGTAGGAAACGCCATCTCTAACATAATCTAACAGTAGCCCTTCGAATATGATTCAGCACACTTCCTCCAAGACTCTGACCTCGTCTTTGCCTCTCGAGTTAATCTGTGTAATCTAACCTTTGCTTTTCAATTTTTCGTGTAGGCAATGTACAGTTGACTTCGATAACTGCTCCCCTGGTAAGAATTTTTCCTCCCGGAAGAGGGTGTGAAACATCTTGGAGAAGCCGTTGATCTTCTCGTCTGGGGTGTAGTCTTCATTGGGAAGGCTCAGTGTTTGCAGGTTCAATAGTAAACTCAAAAGAAGGCCGGTCACTCCAAGACCACGTCTGCCCTGTGACAGGCACTAGCTGAAATCCCGCTGAGCTCCCATTTCTGGCTCAGGCCTTTGCCCTTGGCACCTTGGGTGATTCCCCATAAACCCAGCCCAGCAGGACCCCCACCTTGGGCCCTGTGTGTCAGGGAACAACACTCTTCATACTGCTTCCTGGATGCGGTCTACATTCCCCTCGAGAGCCAGGGACTGCGGGGACCAGCTGCACTTCCTTAAAGGGATGCCTACGTTTGGCCTAAGACCTGCATGGTCTGGGTTCCGATTTCTCTTTTGGGGAACTCAAGACTCCCTACCCTAAGTGCAGTTGACTGGAGGCCGGAAGGACCTTGGGGGTGAGCATCTATGGGCCGCTCTGTTCCCTGTGGTCAGGTCTCAGCTCCTTGAGGACAGGCTGGAGAGCAAATTTCCTTCCTTCCTTTCTTCCTTCCTTCCTTCCTTCCTTCTCCTTCCTTCCTTCCTTCCTTCCTTCCTTCCTTCCTTCCTTCTTTCCTCATACTGATAATTGAACCCAAGGGCATTCTACCTCCAAGGAGCTCCCCCCACCATTCTTTTATTTATTTATTTATTTATTTATTTATTTATTTATTTATTTATTTTGGAAAGAGTCTCACTGAGTTGCTGAGGGTCTCTCGTTAAGTCACCACGCACTGGCCACCACCCTGCTCTTCCATCCTCTCCTCCATCCTGCCAGGGCATGCATAAACTCCTGTACTTTGGTCTTCACCACACCTGCCTCCTGGAACATGTTGAGAACCCGGGTGACACAGATGTAGGGTGCTCCTGGAGCACCATCAGCCTGCATGCGGAGTGACGGGATCTTCGAAAAGACCAGTGAGTGGCTGGCTCCTTCTGGTGCCTCCAAAGTCCACAGAGCTTCCTCCAGTCGGGCCGAAGGCCCCTCCCCAGTTCCGAAACCAGCATGTGTACGGATGAGGGGGCAGGGCAGACCTTCAGAGAGTGCCTTCAAGAATAAGTGGCAAGAAAATAAAGGAAAAGGAAAGTAAGCGCTGGAAAAGCAAGAGGAAATCTGGAGCATGTGTACGCTGGGCCCCATGGCAGACTCCCTGCAATCAGCTTATACATCAGTCTTGTGTTTTTGTAGCCATCTTTACCATAGCAATCCATTCTCAGTCAACCTCCAATCAGGTAGCTTAGACTGGTGGGTGTTTATGCCATCTTTTGACACTGTGTAAGCATGAGTGAGTGCTGCTTTTGGGGAGAGTGGTTACGATCCATGAAACAGGGCTAGAGGTGAAACTCAGTGGCAGAGAACTTGCTTAGCATGAGTGACTCCCTGGAGTCCAATCCCCAGTCTCTCTCTCTCTCTCACACACACTCCACACCCCTGTGAAATAAAGTCATTAACTCAGGTGTTATAGAGAGGAACAATTATCAAAATTATTGCAACTAAGTATTATGCAAAAAATGATTATCAAAATCATTGCAATTCAACACAGATGGGTTACCTGCCAAGAAAAGTCATTTGTTCCCTTGGAAACTTAAGATAGCAAATGAAGAGCAGGTGGACGGTAATAGAGTAGAATTTCTTTTACCATGGTTTGCACCATCATGCTATCAAATAATGAACTCGAGGGTTGGTAGTTCCTCCAGTAATGTGAAATACTAGAAACTCTACGCGCATGATGTGGTCAAATTATCTTCACCATAAGAGGAAAACATGGGCGGCTGCTTTCTTACTTTGTTTCTAGGGAGCTGAAGCCATTAGCAATGGCTTAAACTATTTCCAAAGTTCCCTGACCAGCTTCCCGGAGCCGACTTTTTGCCCCCTTGCTGCTGAGCTCCGCTCTTGAGAAGATATCTTCCTCCCCCAAGACCACGGCCCTGGGGAAACACCTTTGGAGGTATGGCTGCCCACCAGGAGGGAGGAGGCAGGACCCATGCCCCACACCAAGCCCTCCCCCACGGGCTCAGGTCAAACCATGGCAGAGCCAAGAATGAAAACCGCGTTCTCAATCCAGTTACAGTCTGGGAAATAAAACAGGTGCGTTCTTCTGCCTGAGAAACCCAGATTCAAATCTAGAAGTCTCCGAGTCCTGGCCTGGAAGAGGTCTGCCAAGAAAGAGCTGGCACCCAGGCGCAGGGCCCCAGTTGCCATCCGATCCCCTCCCTTCTTCCTCCTGGTTCTGCTCCACAGCTCGAGGGATCAAGCCAGCCCCAGCTCCAAGCTTCCTCCAGCTGTCTGCCAACAGCGACCTCTTGGCACCCCACCTGCCTACGGGCACCTGTTGAAGGGGCGTGTCTAACCTTGGGGGGCAGACTCAGAAGAGAGGCCACCCGAGCTGAGGAGGTAGACACAGAGCACTGGGTGAGGGTTCTGGGGCCTTGGGTACCCCAAACATCATCTAGCAGGTAGGGCCAGGGATCCGGGGAGCACCCATCCTTGGTCTTGCAGAGTCTCGGCCCCACAAGGAGCAGAAACACCGCAGAATGTTCTAATGTGCACCGGCCCAGGCAGAAGCTCCCTGCTGGTGGGAGGGACATGGTGGGGAGCTGCACCTTCCTCCTCGTGCCTGTGTTCAGTAGCAGGAGATGCCGCACCTAGAGGGCTGCTGCTCTCCTCGGAGCTACTGCTAGAGCAACATACGTGCCTGTGCAACATAAAGCAACCAATTGCTTCTCTCTTCAAACTTGTTTTTACCTTCTCTTGTGTCCCTACGCTTTTGGGCACAGCAAGCTGTCATTAATTTCTGGCAGCTGATCAACTGACCTGATTTTTGTGACGAGAAAACCAAGCGCATTAATTGAATAAGAATTGAAAGGGCTCATGTGTATTCACTAACAATGGGTAGAAAAAAAATATATATCAGGCAATCATGCAGGATATAATCTGCTCAAGTGGCAGCCGTGCGCCCATCACATGTGAACGCACTCTGATGTGACAGTAAGAAGGACGTTCTGAAACAAGAACATTCAGATCCTCCAGGGGAATTACCCAGGGACAGAGGGTTTCTGGTGGCCCTGGGGACTCAGCATGGTGACCAGGCCACGTCAAAGGCGCCATCTTTCTCTCCTGGGGGCCGTCATGAAAGTCGGCAACACAACTGCCTAGAAGCTAAACCTTGGGAAGACAGTCAGGGTCCAGCTGCCCGTTCTTATCAAGAACTCTGTTATCAAGTGCTCCTGTTGGAGATATCAGGGAAGGTGTCAAGAAGCCTAACACCCAACCTGGCCTCTTGGCCAAGGCTAAAGCAAAAAAGAAAGAGAACGTGGTATATAATTCCAGTACCTGGGAGGCTGAGACAGGAGGCTCAGCAGGTTCGAGGTGAGACTTAACAACCTAGTGAGATCCTGTTTCAAAATAAAAATTAAAAAGGGCTGGTGGTATAGCTCAGAGGTAGAATGCCCCTGGGTTCAATCCCAAGTACCCCCCCAAATCAATCAATCAGCAGATCCCAAGTACCCCCCCAAAATCAATCAATCAATCAGCAGCCACTCCACTGGCTTTTAAAGGCTGTAGCTTCCAATAAAGAACCCACCTGTTCACCTGCAGCAGAGACCAGGTGAGAGAGAGCAGGTTTGCAGTCTGCTCCGTGAGCTCTGAAGAAGACAAAGAACTTGCAAGCGCATGGTGCGTTCTAGGGTCTCACTGCAGACTGAAGCAACGGAAAACTGAGAAAGCATTTGCAGCTCGGAATGCATGTCACCTGGAAGAGTTAGGATGGGGCATGACTGGGGCACCACGGGAGCAGGAGAGAGCTCTGTCCTAAAGACTTGAGACTCTGGACTCAAATTCTAGCTCCGCCATTTACTATTATTCTACCTTGGATGAGTTTGAAAGTTATTATTATTGTTAATTATTATTATTATTATTATTATTATTATTATTCTCAGGATTCTTGTTGCATTGATATTAGTATTGCAATTAGGCACAACATGCAACAAGAAGAGCTAATAATGGTACAGGAACCAAGGGTGGTTGACGAAGAATTTGCAAGCTTTTTTTCTTGTCGGATGCTGCTGCAACATCCATCTTGTTTATGGTGAATTTGTCCATTTAGAGGATAAGACCGGATAGGTGGGAATGCCTGGAGTTGGCTCAACTAGGGATAACCACTAGCTTACAAAGCCAACCTGGGAGGAAGAGGCATAAATGTCCTCCTGCCTGGATCTCGATTGTCCCCAATATCTATGGAGTAAATCAAGGTCACAGGTCAAATAGAATCAAGGAGTCACAAAAGCAAGAGAAAAGCTTTAGGGGGCAGAATTGGCCTCCATCTCTGAGTTCTCTAGCCTCCTTTCTCTCTTTCTCTCTCTGTCTCTCTCTCTCTCTGCCTCTCTCTCTGTCTCTCTCTCTCTCTCTCTCTCTCTCTCTCTCTCTCTGCTTTATGTTTTGCAACCTCTATAATAGGATAAGGTTTATAGAAGTGCAAATACCGTCTCACAATACCCACAAGCATACACTGCATCCAACGGTAACACCACTAGTCTGACTCACGCAACCTTGTGTAGGAGGGAGAGAGGAGAGTTTACGAGCAGAGTGGTCTGGGGCAAGGCCCAGCTCCCTCTGCCCAGGTTTGTTCCTGAAAGCAAAGCGCATTCAAATGTTCTGCCTCTGTGCCACAGGGACGTCTAAAGCTGCTCCGCCCCTTGCTGACTAAGGCTCTTGAGTGCCAGGATAAATGCTTAGGAACATGCCCGGTCGGATTTGTCTCCCAGCGTGAGGTCCTCTTGCTCTTTGCTCTCTCTCCTCCACCAGCATCAGGAAATTGCCTCTCACTAGCTTCGCCACTTCGGGAAGTCACTTAGCCTTTCGAAACCACAGCGCCTTCATTTGTCAACTGCTAATAATATTTAAATCACGTAGCTGCTCTGAGAATCATCCAGAATAACCCTTAGCTTTCAAATCACTTGCATAGTTTTTGGCAGACGTAGAAGCCATAATTCTTGGTGTGACCTTTGTTTTTTTTTTTTTGTTTATTTTGTTTTGGTACTGGGGATTGAAGGATTGAACCCAAGGACATTCTACCTCTGAGCTACACCCCCAGCCCTATTTTTTTCTTTTCTTTTTTTTTTTTTTGAAACAGAGTCTCATTAAGTTGCTGAGGCTGTCCGCAAACCTGTGATCCGTCCTCCTTTCTCAGGCTCCCAAGTACTGGGATTTACAGGCATGTGCCACCGTGCCTGGCTTATGACCTTTGCTCTTCAAACATGCTTTTTTTACTGTCCTTATTTTATGAATAATGGTATGATTTGCATAAGATAGACCCCACAGGTGTCCAGGTTGATGAATTTTGACAATTATAACCGCTACACAGGAGATAATATTTCCATTGCTCTTGCAAATCCCCCACAGGTGACTGAACTCCAGGATCCAATGATCTGCCTCTTGGGTCTCTGGGAAGCCAGGCGGATTTCTCATGAACACTGGGGTCTGCAGGGTGCTGAATGGAGTCTACCAGGCCCTCAGGAGAGCCTGTTACTTAAGGACACCACTAGTTACCCATGCCGCTCCACCTGGTGGCAGTATCCTTAAATTTCAGAGCTTCCTTTAAGAGTGCCACAACTACAATTTGTCATAACATGACAGCTTTGTGACAGTCCTCTGGTTGGGGAAGGTGTAGAACACACTGGTAGTTGTCTTCGGTTAAAATCTGTAAACATTTTGCTCACAGGGCATCCTAAAAGAATTCTGAAAAACAATGTATTTTTAAGTTGACATCTATAATTTTTCATTGTAAATTTAAATCATTGCAAAGTATGTTAGTTTAGCTATTTGAAATTTATTCTCAAAACTTTTAAAATATTTATTTTCCATAAGTTGTGTGTGTGTGTGTGTGTGTGTGTGTGTGTGTGTGTTTTACTGGGATTGAACCCAGGGGCACTGTACCACTAAGCTACATCCCCAGCACTTTTTATTGTGAGACAAGGTCTCACTAAGTTACCGTGCACTGACCTGGAACCTGAGATCTTCCTGTCTCAGCCTCTTAAGTACTGGAATTACAGGTATGCACCACCACAGCCAGCTAAATATGTTTATTATTATATTTATCTACTGTTGTGTTGGATTTATGTAAACCTAATAAGAAAAAAATAGTAAGATTAATTTATTGTTTTAATTATATACAATGAAATATAAATAGTATATTTATATTTCTAATGAATTCTAACTACCACAGTAATTTTATATCCTGTAACATATATAAATATGTAGGCTTTTTTAACTTGATGAACACAGGTTCTAACTTAAAAATTATTTCTTCTGAAGCCGGGCATGGTGGCACACGTTTGTAATCCCAGCATTCGGGAGTCTGAGACCGGAGGATCCGGGTTCGCAGCCAGCCTCAGCTACCTAGTGAGGCACTCCGCAACTTAGTGAGACCCTATTTCAAAATAAGGAATAAAAAATAGGGCTGGGGGTGTAGCTCAGAGGTAGAATGCCCCTGGATTCAATTCCCAGTACCGCAAAAAAATTATTTCTTCTGGATTAAATTCTATTTATAAGAATGTATAGGACAATATCAATCAAAATAATGTAGTTATATATTCTGATAATTAATAAAAATAAGATTTTTATTGGAAATGCCTTTTTAAATACCTTTTATTAGTTCATATTTCCCTGGATGAATAGTATATATTGCTAGTATAAAACAGGATTCACCATGTACTTTTTTCCTGTTTCATATACAAACACAAAGAAACACAGATACAAGTAGATGGAAATAAGATTTTTTAAATTTATAACAATACCACTTTTTTTTTAGTGTCCTTCTTATTCAAATATCAAGCGCCACAAAGTGATCAATCTTTTAATTTTTCTTTTAATGATTACCTGCCATGCTGATTCATTGTGCCTATAATTTTCTTGCAAACAAAGTATTAGAAGTTACCAGACCCTCTAAAGCATTTATTTTAGTATTTGAGATTTTTACTTAGTCTCTGGTACTACCTGGTCGGAAGACTCTACCGGCAATCATAGTTTGACAACGTAAGCCCAGGTCCTCATTGCTACAGCATATTCCACATTTTACAGAAACATCTGTACCAATGACTACTAATTAGATCTGTTATTCTTTCACCCAGAAGCACTATTTAAAGCCTCTTTACATGGAAGGATTGGGAAAATATTCTCTTCAAAACAGGAACTCTGGATTTTCCTAGCTAGAGTTATGGAGACTGTTCACGCTATAATCTAATTTCCAAAGTCAATCCCCATTAGCAGATCAATCAGCAAAACAAGAGGCATTTTTGTCTGGAAAAAAAAAAAAACCTTTTCATTTTTCTGTTCAAATAAATCTGTATATGCCTTCCTATGTCAACCATCTTATATCTGAATTCTAAGATAGTTAGACCCATACATCTTTGTCGCTGTGAAAGCAGAACACCCCAACCTTCTGGATTCTTTACAGATGTTGTCTTGGCTGTGGCCCCAAAGACTCTTCCTCAATAGGAACAAACTGAGAAAACTGGAGCATGGAAGAGGTACGGACATGCAAATAAAAACAGTCAAAACTATGGGGGTCTACTTGGCACTCTACCGGCAATCATAGTTTGACAACGTAAGCCCAGGTCCTCATTGCTACAGCACATTCCACATTTTACAGAAACATCTGTACCATGTGAGGCATCTAGAATCCAGCCAGGGTGCTTCTGCCTTGACTGAAGAAGCCCACTGAGGCTCCTGGAGTCATTGTTCTGGCCTGTTTGTATCCTAGAGGTTTTTTTATACCCACCTGTAATGTCTCCTTGTAGAGTCCTGGGTTGAATATGGGTGTGCAGTTCTTTTGTAGAATGGAGTGGGCAGTTTTGGAAGCAGGGGTGAAGAAAGCCAAGGTTGCCTTTCTCGCCAGTTGCTTGCTAGGTGGGCACTGTTTGGACAGACCATTAAAGGGAAGTTGAAAAACTAGAAAGAGACTTCCTTAGGAAATCTTCATATGTTCTCACAATTACGTCTGCCACGGTGGAAAACCTCCAGCCCTTCTGTTTCTAACAGAATCCTCGTTTTTCTGTGGTGTGGCTCTGGTTTCGTGCACAGTTGAAATATTCACCTTGCCAGGCTTCTTTGCGCTAGGGTCCAGTTATTGCCAGATAAATCTAAACCAAATTGCTAGGGAGAAGAGCTGTCTTTTGGAGCAAGGATTTCTCTGATGAAAAATAGGACCAACACAAACAGCACCCTCCCTTAGCTTTCTCTTCCCTCCTTAACCTTTGTGGAATGCAAATGCTACCTCAGGAGGAAAAGCAGCATTCTGTAAACATGGACCAAGAGCCACATGCTGGTCACAGAGAAGCAGATTCATCCCAGGAGCCTAGGTCTCTGCGGATCATCCTAAGGGCTGCACCAGTCCAGGATGCCAACATCTGGATTTTCATGGAATGAGAAAAATAAGCCCCTCTTGTTTAAGACTTTATTGTCAAGTTTTCTTTTAAAAAAAATCTTGCCTCTAAATCCTAACTCAACAAAATATTCCTCCC
>PVLC010012558.1:28754-44167 GCA_004027655.1 Graphiurus murinus
GTACTAGGGATTGAACTCAGGGGCATTCTACCTCCGAGCTATACCCCCAGCCCTATTTTTTATTCTTTATTTTGAAACCGAGTCTCACTAAGTTGCGGAGTGCCTCACTAGGTAGCTGAGGCTGGCCGCGAACCCGGATCCTCTGGTCTCAGCCTCCCGAATGCTGGGATTACAAGCGTGCGCCACCACGCCCGGCACATTTACACATTATTATAAGCGTTAGCTTTTCCGATCTAAATTTGATAAGTTTATAAAATAAATGTTTTGAACAAGTATGTTTCTGAGGCATGGCATCTTTGTGATTGTCATTTGTGAAGCTAGCAGACAACCAATAAGTACTTCCCCCACAAGGGACTGTCAGGAGCAAAAAGCTCAACTCTAACTTTTTAAAATCAGTAATAAGAAATCATAATAAATACTTGAGGGCGACTTCAATTTTTCAGCCCATGAACTAGTTATAAATTACAGTATCTAGGACATTGGAAACAAAATACAGTATAATTTATTATTGGAGTAGCTAGGGAAATGTGAAATGAACAGGAAGTTCTTTTTTTTTGCTTGAGAATTTGATAATGTGGAACTTAGGAAAAAAAGGGACAATTTGTATATATTTTTTTCAGTCAGGCGGGGTAAGTTTAGGGCTCACTAATGGTGAAGAAATTCTCTAAATGCCTCTATTCCTCCTTTAAGTAAGGGCCATAAATTAATAATCCCAGAATATAGCCGTCCTCTCTCTTCTTCTTGATTCAAAGAGTGTGAGTTTATTCCTGTGACATTTTTATTAAAATGTGACACTACGCAAAATATTGAGACATTCATACATTTCTTTAACAGAGGAAAAAAAATTATGTGAGCTATATTAATTATTTTCTACTTACACCATCATCGTTTTAAAAGGACCTTAAAACACTTTACAAAAGCTCCAGGTAATTAATCACCACAGGAAGCCTCCTAGACATTGATAGAAGCAAATGTGACAGTTCTGTCCCTTGTAATTATAGAAAAGTCAAGCTGTTATGGGGTATGCGTGATCCCCAACTCCATAGGTCCTTGGTATTCGTGGTAAAAAGAATTTTAACACGTACCAGTCAGAAACATCAGGCAGGGTTTATTTTAGGAACTTGGGAAAAGGAAAAAGGGAAGGGGAATAGAAAAGGGGAATCCTAGGTCACCCGGACAGGTTGAAGGGCAGGTCACCAGAGAGGGAACAAAGGAAGGTGCAGAAAAATATAAGAGAGGGCGGGGTCCTTCTCTCCCCAGCCCCTTTTTCTCAGGTTTCAGGTGGGCAATAGGTGGGTTCCTCAGGTGGGGGCAGATCACAGAAAAGTTGGATCCTCCTCTTCTCAGGTTCTAGGATGGATGTGAGCTTTAGGTGGGGGCAGGGCTTTTCCGGAGATTATCTTTGGCGGTGAATCTCAGGTGGGGGCAGGAAACAAAGAAAAAACTTCCAAGGGGTGGAGTTGGCTTAAAACTCTCCAGATTTAAAAAAAAAAAAAAAAAAAAGAACTATATTTTCCTGGATCCTCCCAATACCATCCTCCTACCTAACTCTCGCTTTCTAACCTACCTCATCAAAGCCATGACACACCTTCCTCAGCGCTGCTGAATACTCAGGTGGGACATGATCACATTAGCGGGTGTGTAGGACTGAGTTTGACGTGGTCCATCCCGAGTTGATGACGTGGAAGACAGAAGAGTGTCTTGAGAGAGAAGACAGCAGGTACAAAGCCACGGTCAGAGTGAACCGTGGTCACAGCAGGGGACGGAGCAGTCGCCGCTAAGCCGTTCCTTTGATCCACCTCCCTGGATTCATCTCTGAGTGGCAAACAAACACTCAAGGCGTCCTCATCCAAGACTCCGTGATACAGCCGCAGCTTTTATCCTGCCCAGCATCCTTCAACCTTCTTCTAAAAGCAACGTCTCCCCTCCTTTGTAGAATTGTCCCCACCCTCTCTTCTGTGAGTACTCAATGGTTCTAACCCAAACTTAAAGGAATCAACTCGAGTCTTTGGTGAACTTTTATGTACGGTGGTTGAAAGAGAACTGTATGTCTCCTCTGAGGTTGAGGTTTCTATGCGGGGATGATGCAAGCCTGGATCCCTTGGAGGCCATTTCTAAGTCCGTCACAGTCCCCATGAAGGAAATCCCTTCCTACTAAGTGGGAATGAAGCCAGGATCGAGAGAGAAATGCAGGGCTTTGGAATGGGAAGAAGGAAAGAAACGGGAGATATGATGTTTAACTTGAAGGAGACTGGCTACCATTAAGCCCACCACTGTCCATAGATTCCCCCTACTCTGCCCCCGAGGCCTGTTTGGAATTGAGGGGCACCTTACCGCTCCGTGTGCGCCGGTGAACTGGAAAGACAGCAAGAATCTAAATAAACGACAGAGCTGCAAAGAGCAATGATGTCATCACACGATCCTACTGTTTGTAACGGTGGACGGGCATGCTCGCAGTTGGCAGGAGAGGTGGAGAGGACCTCGCGAGTGGGCTCCTCTGCCCCCTGGGCCGCCCTTGACTCCTCGAAGTGGAAGTTCAAGCTCCCATAGAAATGTCTTCTCCATCATTTATAGGTGATTTCTCTCCGAGAGTTGCTATGTGAGTTTTTGTGTGCTGGAAGGATGATAATTTTGTATCTCTGCCAACATGTAATGCTAGTAAAAGGATTTAATTTAAGGAGTTTAGCTAATTACCTCATTAACTGGTGTGAGGAAACTCTTAATGAGCCAAATATTTTGGATCAGGGAATTCAGTAGCATTTTATGATGCTTTTAATTAGAGCAGAACTGTGAACCATGTTTCCGCTTACAATTCCCCCCATGTTGAACACAACCAAGCCAGGGTCCTCCTGCCTTGTGGGGGTGATTCTGGCGCCAAGCGGCCAATTAGTTGTGGCTCTTACTCTTTAAATAACTACCCAGTGGTTTTGGTCCTCCGGAGTACTCCTCATTGTGAAATGTAAGTGAGGAACTGGAGAACCAAGAAAGGAGAGAGATTTCCATCATTACAGAAATCTCAGGGAAATGAATGGGGCTTCAGATAGTAAAAACCAACCACAGGAACACACCTCAGTAAAAATGTGAGCAGCTTGATTTCACCCTAAAGAGAAACCAAGTTAACTCCAAGTGCATGCTGGCTTTGAAAAAAAAAATGGCGATAATACAAGGAAAAATAGAATAATTAATACAGTCCATCTGCCCCAAAGAAAACGACAAGGAGAAAGTCCTCTCTCCTCCCAACATTTGCTCTCTGGGCTGAGAAGAGATGATCTTTGACACCTGGGAAAGGAGAGCTGCTCTCCGGCACAGCCAAGGAGGAGGGGGAAGGTGCGAGTACATGAGAGAAAGGGCTTCTTCAAGGCATGGGAAGGTCAAAGGAGCCCGTGGGAATTCTCAGGACCTCAAGGCCCCTACCAGCAGAGAAGTAGTGCCACCCGCTGGCTGAGGGGAAGAGCAGGCAGCCAACAGAGACACTCAGAGAAGCAGCTGAGATGGGGAAAGGGCCACCCGCTAGGAAAGTGGCCTTCTGCAGGGGGATGCAACTCCTGGGGACGCCCTGCAGAGAGGCAGGGAGGATACCATTGCCCTGCTTCTCGGTGACCTCCCGGGGTGCTTCCAAGGGGCCCAACTCAAAAAGAAGCCAGAAGAGCCTGCCGTGGTGGTGCACACCTGTAATCCCAGAACTGGAGAGGATGAGACAGGAAGATCAAAGGTCTGTAGCCAGCCTCAGCAACGGAGGCTCTTCACAAATTAGAGACCCTGTTTCAAAGTAAAGGAGACTAACATAAAATAACAAACTAAAATAAGACTGGAAGTGTAGCTCAGAGGCAGAATGCCCCTGGGGTCAATCCCTAGTACCACACGCAAAAAAGAAAGAAAACAAAAAGAGAAATATATAGTATGAAATTCTTACATTAAAAAAAAAAGAGTCAAAACTAAATTATCTAAGTTTCCTTCTTAAGAATGAAGGAAAAGAATAATGAAGCTAAAAGAAATTAAAAGGAAATAAAGTAACCAAGATAAAATAAATAATCAAGTACCTCAGGAAACTACTGCAACAGAAACCATTTTTGTTAATTAAATGCAATTAATAAAATTTAGTTGAACTGAAAGTGGAAAGAAGAACCACTTTTCAATTTCAGAAGTTAAAGGAGGGGAAATTTCCAGACATTGCTCACACTAAAGGCAAGGATAGGATATTACAAGCAACTCTCCATCACTAAATTCAACCGCTTAGATAAGATAGACAAATCTATCAACAGACACAAATTTACAAAGCTGACTCCCTAAGAAGAAGGAAACTTGAATGACTCTATATCTCTTTGTAAAACCCAAGGTGTAACTTTAAAACCTTTCCCCAAAGAAAATTCCAGGCCTCTCTGGTTCCACCAAGGAACGCTACAAAATGTTCAGGAACACAAACATCCTACAGACTCTCAAAACTTAGAGGAAGCAATGCTTTCTTCTTGATTCGCTTACTGTTACCAAAATTAGGGGGAGTACAAAGTTGGGGAAAGACATCATCAAAAAAGAAAATTATGGCCCACTGCTTCTGCACTTAGGTAAGGATTTTCCTAGCGGATTAATGATCAAAGGAAATCAGCAATGTGGAAAAACCATGGCATAGGAGCCAGGGGCCCCTGGAGTTCTTAGTGTTACCTTGGCAGCAAAACGTGCCAAGAAGTCAGGGCTGCCGAGAAGTACACCTTTGAGAAGGAATGAACAAGATGGATTTCTGTCTGTGTTTGCTACATGTCATACTTGTATTCTACAGACGCATCAGATAGAAGAAGCAAAGGAAGCCAATATAAGAATTTTTGGACAGGCCCCATGATGAAGATCAGGCACAGGTGTTTAGAAACAGGAGAAGTGCAGATAGATGAGGGTACAGGGCTAGGAACACCCAAATATCCTCCTTATGAAGGGGGAAAAATGAAATCGGAAAGGTGTCTCACTGTAAGGCAAGAAGTAAGCTTTAAGTAAAAGAAGCATGATTCTGGGGTAGAAACGTGCTGTTATTCATTTTTTGGCTGCCTGTTGAAAACCGCTTTCTCTTCACAGAGAAGAGAAGCCAAAGATAGCGCCCTCTTCCCACCCAGGAAGCAAAACTAAGAACCAGGTTTTTCAAGTGATGGCATTGAAACAAATTTCCAATGAAGCCAGAATTTGACTCTTTGATAAAAAAAAAAAAAAAAAAAAACGAAACATTTTTTTTCAATGTCACAGTCCTCTTGTTTAAAGAGGATCTTTGCCAGGCATGATGGTGTACACCTGTAATCACAGAACCTGGGGGGGGGGGGCTCAGACAGGAGGATCTCAGGTTGGAGGCCAGCCTCAGCAATTTAGCAAGAACCTCAGCAACTTAATAAGTAAAATAAAAATGAAAGTGTGGCATGGTGGTGCACACCTGCAATCCTAGCACTTGGGAGGCTGAGGCAGGAGGATTGCAAGTTTGAGGACAGATTCAACAATATAGCAAGACTCTCAGCAACTTAGCAGACCCTGTTTCAAAATTAAAAATTAAAAGGGCTGGGGGTGTAGCTCGGAGGTAGAATGTCCCTGGGTTCGATCCCCAGAACAAAAAAAAAAAAAAAGGAAAGAATAGAAAAGAGAAAGAAGGAAGGGAGGGAGGGAAGGGAGGGAGGGAGGGAGGGAGGGAGGGAGGAAGGAAGGAAGGAAGGAAGGAAGGAAGGAAGGAAGGAAGGAAGGAAGGAAGGAAGGAAGGAAGGAAAGTCCTCGGGAGGCTTGGGCAGTGTCACTAGTAGATGGTGTCTGCGGTCACCACCTGCACACAGAAGTACTGAGTTCCACACACACATACCTTTCCAGTCTGGAATCCTTTGTCCTCCTCCCCAGAGGATCTTTATCCGCTTTGCAATATTTTTATTCTTTACAATGCATCTGAAAGATTGTATTTTCATGGGAATGGCATCTTACAAGGCTGAAGAGCTATTCCACTTAAAAAGTTTTCTTGTGTTGTGTGCATGAAGAATGAGAGACACTTAAGATCTGGGGAAACCTGCCTCTTCCTTGTCCCCTAACTTCTGGGCACTAAGCTTGTTGTTGTTTTTTTTTTATTTTTTATTTATTTTGCAGTACTGGGGATTGAACCCAAGAGCATTCTACTTCCGAGCTACACCCCCAGTCCTATTTTTTATTTTTTATTTTGAAACAGGGTCTCACTAAGTTGCGGAGGGCCTCACTAGGTAGCTGAGGCTGGCCACGAACCCGGATCCTTCTGTCTCAGCCTGCCAAGTACTGTGACTACAAGTGTGCGCCACCACGCCCCGCTGGCACTTAGCTCTTAAGGATGCACAGGGAGAGCTGCTGTGGCCGTCCCGGCAGGCCCGTTGGCTCAGTGCTCAGCTACGCGTCCCCCTCTCTGTTGGGAAGGCCTGCTGCCTTGGCAGAGAGAACTTCATCTGTTCCGCTTTCCCTCAGAACCCTTTTCCACCCAGGGTTCATTCTGGTAGCTGGCTGAGGAGGCCGCAGGCTGTGTCCTTGAACAGCGCCCGCCCGCCCGCCCGCCTGCCCGCCTGCCCGGCCATCTGCTGCTCAGCTGCTCCTAGGAAGGGAGGGAGCTGCCGCCCTGGGGCCTGGCATCCTGGCACCATGCAGAGAAGGCCACCTGGTGCGTGCAGGAAAGGCCCAGGTTGTGCACGAGCTGAAGCGTCGCTTGCTGTGTCCTCCCCTGGTGAGAGCCACCTGGCCATGCCCGGGACTGATGGCTACTCAGGTGCAGAGAGGAGGACAGGGGAGGAACTACCCCCTCCGCCGCTGCCACCTCTTTCAGCACACGCAGGAGAGGCCGGGGTGGGCGGCACCCACGTGGTGCTACTGCAGCTGTCACTCGGAGCAGAAGCTCTGTCCTCCTACGGCAGCTCAAGGCCAAGAGCCACCAAGCTCACCGCTGGTCCCCGAGTTATTCAGCCACCATGGAGAGCAGTGTGGAGGTCCCTCAGAAGACCAGGAATGGTGTCGTTACGTCATGAGGGAATTCACGATTGCCGAACTATGGAACCAGTCAAGATGTCCATCAACGGATGAATAAACTACAAAACTATGGGAGATGTGCACAATGGAATTTCACTCAGACATAAAGAAGAACAAAATCATGTCATTTGCAGAGAAATGGATGGAACTGGAAAACATTATGCTAAGTGAGATTAGTCAGTCACAAAAAGTAAAAAATCGGATGCTCTCCCTTATATGTAGAAGCTAGGGAGAAAGTGGGACATAAGAAGGGCTCTAGACAAAGAAGGAGAAACTTTAGATGAGCAAAGAAGGTGACTTAACCGAAGGTGATGGGGGGGCACCCTAATGCACATGATGTACTTTCACAAACATATCAAAGTCAATCACTAAACTGAACTTGACAAGGAGGGAAGGTGAAGGAGTGGGGCGGGAATTGGGGAAGGGTTAAATGAGAAATGTGTGCATGTATGCCTCTACCAGCTTATACCTCACAAAGATGTATGATTACAGTGCACCAATAAAAAAATTAAAAAAAAAAAAAAAAGAAGACCAGGAACGGAACCCCTCTATGACCTGACTGTACCACTCCTGGGGATCTTTCCAAAGGGGAGATGCCTGAATATTATAGAGTGGAACGTGCATATCCACGTTCGTAGCGGCAGGAATCACAGCAGCCGAACTGTGGAAGCAGCCTAGGTGTCGGTTAACAGATGCATGGTCACGGGATTGAGGTGGATAGGCACCTAGGGGCCTTCTGCTCAGCCAGAAAGAAGAACAAAATTATATCGTTTGCAGGAAAGTGGGTGGAACCAGAGACTATTACGCTAGGTGAGATAAGCCAGTCTCAGAAAGCGAAAGGTCAGATGTTTTCTCCCGTATGTGGAGGGGGGAGAGAAACCGGGAAAGAAGAAACACGTCTAATTCGGAAGAGAAAGACACCAGGAGAATGGAGGGAGGGGACACGGGGTGGGGGTTGGATGGTGGGCGGGGACTTGATGAAGGAAACAGTTCCAATAATCCCATATGCACTTGTGACCGGATCAATAACAATTTAAAAGTAAGGAGTGGGGAAGGGGAAGGAGGGGGGCAGGCCCCAGAGAGTGGGATCCAGGTGCTGTGAGTGTGTGTTGAGTGTGAGTGTGTGTGTGAGTGTGTGCGTGAGTGAGTGTGTGTGTGAGTGTGTGTTTTTATCATGCTAAACCTCAATATGAGGCATAGTTACACCGTGCCAATAAAAGTACATTTTATTTATTTACTTATTTGTTTGTTTGTTTATTTATTTATTTATTTATTTTTGGTACTGGGAATTGAACCCAGGGACATTCTACCTCTGAGCTACATCCCCAGCCCCATATATACATATATTTTTATTCTTTATTTTGAAACAGGGTCTCACTCAGTTGCAGACAGCCTCACTAAGTAGCTGAGGCTGGCTGCGAACCTGTGATCTTCCTATCTCAGCGTCCCAGGTACTGGGATTACAAGCTTGAGCCTCACCGAGGCCGAGGGGCAGTCTACTTTCCCCAAGCACGGCACTCTTAACTCTAAAGCCGAGAACCTATTAGCCAGGGAGCACTCTCAAACCCACCTGTCATGTAGACCCTGGCGTAGAAGAGGTTTCTGAGCTGATGTCTCTGCTGCTGAGCGAGTTCTTTGGTTGACTCTTCAAGGTATCTGACCACCTTCCGGGACTCTTTGGCATTTGAGTCTGCCCCAGGCCTTTGCTCTCGGTGTGTGACCTCTTGAAACCCTTTCTTAGCCATTCTGTAACCTATACCTATCACTGAGTGAGTATGATGCATGACTTGCATGTTATAGATTATTAGTAATTAAGATTGAAATGGAATTAAAAAAAAAAAAAAAAAAAAACCTGTGATGAAGCCAGGTGTGGTGGCGTACGCTTGTAATCCCAGTACTTGGGAGGATGAGACGGGAGGAGGATCCGGGTTCGAGGCCAGCCTCAACTACTTAGTGAAGCTCTCTGCAAATTAGTGAGACTCTGTTTCAAAATAAATAATTAAAAAATAGGGCTGGAGGTGTAGCTTGGAGGTAGAATGCCCCTGTGTTCAATCCCCAGTACCACAAAAAATAATAATAATCCCGCACACCTGCTCTGTGCCCCGCTTTAGGTGGCCAGTCTTCCCTTGCTGACAATTGTCCCCTAACAGTCCCACCTAGACCTTGTTTATCAAGGCTGGTCAGTCTCGAGTTGTTAACCCATCGCTTACTGAAGGCTGTTATTTACTTAGTGAAGGTCTTGCTCCTGTCTGCAATATTCCACGTCCGTTTTCAGGAATACACCAAATTTCTCAGGCTGTTCCAGCTGAAGGTTTTGGAGTTGCTGAAGGCAAGGAGTTTGAAGTCCTTTCTCCCTCAAAAACAGCCAATTACTGCCCGATAGCGTTCAGGCACAGTCTTACAAGCATCCTGTGCCACTGAGACACCCAGTGATGCCTTCATTGCGGAACTGATTCAGGCTTTGTTGGCAATCTCGGTCCCTGCCCGGTGGGATGCATTGGCGGCAGAGTGGGGAGGAGCTAGCGGCTCCTTGGATGCAACGCAAGTGTGGTTTTGTGTCCTGAGGGCCCAGTGCGGCAGGTGTGCAGCTGATGGCGCGGGGCTCCTGAGGTTTGGGCTCCTTGATTAGAAGGATGTGAACAAACACATTAGTGATGATGTTTTCCCTGCTGAGTTCCACACAGTGACGGGTTTAGGTATTCTGAGCCCTGGAGCTAATATCATTTGGAACATCTCTCTAAGACAATCATTACAAAACTAGATACACAAGTGCTTGTCTTTAGAATGCATAAAGAATTCATAACTAGCCGGGCATGGTGGTGCACGCTTGTAATCCCAGCATTTGGGAGGATGAGACTGGAGGATCTGGGTTCACTGCCAGCCTCAGCTACCTAGTGAGGCACTCCGAGACTTAGTGAGACCCTGTTTCAAAATAAAGAATAAAAAATAGGGCTGGGGGTGTAGTTTGGAGGTAGAATGCCCCTGAGTTCAATCCCCAGTACCGCAAAAAAAAAAAAAAAATTCATAACCAATTACTGGAGCATAAAAGATCTCTCTCTCTCCCTCCCTCTCTCTCCTTCTCTCTCTCTCTCATGAGATATCTGCAAACAGACTAGCAAACCACCTTTCCTTGGCAGCAGTAACATTTTATGGATGCCATCAGCTCCCAACAGGCCAGCCCCCAGCCAGTGAGAGTCTAAGGATGCTCAGCTTCACACTAAATCCACTTCTAGCCCAGAGCACAGACACACCCAAGGCCGCCCTGGCCAGCAGTCTCGCCTTCACCTCGGGGCTGCCTTGCAGGTGTGAGACACACGCTGCCCCAGGCCCAGCTCACACTGCTTTAAGGCTCTCATCCACCTCCACCTGCAACGGCTTCCTAATAAGCAGGGCCTTGAGCAGGGCTCAGCCCGCTGAAATCATGCAAGGCAATTGATTTCAAAAGGAGGGACGTGTGGTATTTCCCACTTTGCATTATTATATTCTGGAAATTTGGGGTGCTTTGGGTTTCGCTTTCACATTAATTATAAAGAAAAAATTTCCAGGATGGCTAAACGGATTGTAAGTCATCAGTGGTAGCTGAAAAGAACAATACCTCAGCTCATCTTAGAGATATTCATGAACTCTCAACAAATATCAGCAGCTGAACTTTGTAGCTCAACTACAAATCAAAGGAACTTAGGGCTACTATTCTTTATCTATAAGTAAAGAAAGCTTTAAGACAGAGAATTCGCCCACCTTCCCCCCTTGTCTTCACGTATTAACTACTTTCTAGCTGCCTGAGCAAATAGTAAAGATTTAATCTAATGAATAGAGTTTCCTCTCCACTGTTAACCTTTAATGCTGCTTTTGTCTGTAAACCTTTGCTGTTTTCTTAATCCCAGCAAATACTATGGGAAATAGCTTTTTTGGTTAAAGATGTACCCACTCAACTTTAGGAAAAAACAAGACTGTAAAAACTCCTGTTCAGTATGCCCCATTGTAAAAGATAGTATAAGAAGATGGCTATTACTTGAAATAAACAGAGGCATCTTGAACACTACATTGGGTGTAAGCATACTCTCATTCGACCTCCTACTCAATCCCCACCTAACGAGGGACCCCCTGACCCTGCTGCCTCGAGGGCTGGCTCCCTGCATCCACCTGGAAATCCAATCATTTTGTTGTTCAGCTGTGTTGATAAAATGACGCCAATGGCATGGAGCTCTGGTGGACAGGGGATGCCGGAAGTTCAGGACGCTCCCAGCAGTTCAGAGCATGCGCAGCCCACCCACCTGAGGAAGGATGGGCTCTGACCTCCAGTGTCCCGGAGAGATCGGGCTTTCTGTTCAATCAGAACCTACTGGGAACAGAGGGAGGAAGTGGTGGCATTCTGAGGAACTAACAGGATAGAGACATCCCCTGGTGACCTGTCTCACTGGTTCAGTAACCTCCCTGTGTTTTGTCAAGTGTACACCACCACACCAGGCTTCTCTGTGTTTTTGTTTTGTTTTGTTTTGTTTTGGTGGTGGTACTGGGGATTGAACCTAGAGCCCTTCTACCATCGGTCCGAACTCCCAGCTCTTTTTATTTTATTTTTTGTTCTGAAACAAGGACTTGTGAAGTTGCCAAGAGCCTAGCTACATTGCTGAGGCTGTCCTTGCACCTGCGATCCTCCTGTCTCAGCCTCCCAAGTACTGGGATTACAGGCGTGCGCCACCACGCCCGGCTCTCTGTGCATTCTTGGTTCTCCAAGTAACCCCAGTCTGCTTCTTCTAAGACTCCTTCACAACTTATTCATCTTTTCTCTACCCACATGTAAAGTTGTCGACTTTAAATTATCCAACTAATACATTTCAGCCAGGCGTGGTGGTGCATACTTATAATCCCAGCATTTGGGAGGCTGAGACCGGAGGATCCGGATTTGCGGCCAGCCTCAGCTACCTAGTGAGGCCCTCTGCAACTTAATGAGATCCTGTTTCAAAATACAGAATAAAAAACAGGACTAGGGTTGTAGCTCGGATGTAGAATGCCCCTGAGTTCAATCCCCAGTACCACAAAAAATACTTAAAGAAAAACAAAAATTTTAAACTAATACATCTCTGTAAGCTGGCGAGTTACACAATGAGATAACGATGAAATTCTCCTTAACACGTCACTCCTTTGTCCCAGTGCCTTCCCCAGAAGCAGCCTTCACTGTCTACTTTCTGTGTATCTTCCCACACACTTCCTGCCTTTTCATACATAGAAAAAAATGTATACTTCTGTGGAAATACATAGTTTGGGGCCTGTTTGTTCCTGAATGGAATTATATTGTGTATTTTTTTTCTAGATAATTTTCCCTTGGAGATTATTTAGTGAAGGTTTATATAAACCAAGCTCTTTATCTTTTTTCCCTCCTGCAGAGTATAGATAGGTCTCCTTGTTAACTTAAAAATTCTCAAGTTACTTACATGATGATAACGTAAGATATTTCCAATTTCTTGTAAACAAAGATAACATTGAACTCTGTGTGTGTGTGTGTGTGTGTGTGTGTGTGTGTACACGCATGTACACCTTTTGTACACATTGATGTTTCTCTAGCCCAGGTATTTACATTTTAATAGAGATTGTAAAACGGCCATTAAGTAAGCCAACATAAAACACTATACAATGCGTTAATATTTGCCCGACTAATGCCTTTAAAGTAGCATCCCACAATTTCCTTTTGCATTCTCCCTTTTGCCCATATTTTCATTTGTTCCTAAGCCGTTGGTAATTTCTCTTCTGTGGATTATCTGCTCAATTCTTCACTCGCTGATCTTTAGTGCTACTTGCGTTTCCCTCTGATTTTTAGGTTCCCTTAATGTATTCCCCATCGAGACACATGGTTCTTCTTAGGGGCATTTCAAATGTTTCTCTCGTCTGCGTCACTGAACTACTTTCTTCCATCTTTGGCCATCGAGATATTTTTCAGTTCAATGTACTCAAAAGGACGTGTGTTTCCTTTATGACTTTTGCCTTTGTGTCTTGTCTAGTAAGGGACTTCGCCACCCTTGGGTTATCAGCATGTACTTTTAAATTTTGTCCTGCGATACTTTCCTAGCTTTATTTTGTGTGCGTAAGTCTTATTTCTACTGCCTGGAATTTGGTTTTGTGAATGGTTCAAGATAGCATATGCCAATTTTTGACGTGAATAGAACACTTTCCTTAGGCTAAATTCCCGTCTATTTCTTGACCTGTGTCTCTTGGTCCAGAGCTACAGTAGCCACACTCATGGTTACTCCTGCAGTGTGACACAGGTGGACTTGGCAGGCCATGGACCCCCACTCCATCTCTCACCACACAACCCTCACACTCATGTGCTCTTATTTTGTTTTTTGTTTGTTTTCCCTCTAATTTTGTCTCCACTCTAGTCCCTCCACTCCCGCCCCCGCCTCTAAATTTGTCTCAGCTAAGCTGGGCATGAATGGCTCACGTCTATAATCCTAGTACTTGGGAGGCTGAGACAGGAGGATCCCAGGTTCGCTGTCAGCCTCAGCAACTTAGAGAGGCCCTCAGCAACTTAGTGAGACCCTATTTCAAAATAAAAAGAAAATAGGGCTGGGAGGGTACAGCTCAGAGGTAGAATACCCCTGGGTTTAATCCCCAGCACCACAAGAAAAAAAAAAAAAAAAAAAGAGAAATCATCTCAGCTACTCTTACATACTATTTCATATAGATTATAGGATTACTTAGCCAAATCCCATGAGAGCCCTTGTTATGACTTTTATCATGCCTGCCTGTGGGGAATTCCACCGGGCTATAGCGCCGGTGTCTGTACCCAATTGCGTAGTTCTGTCTCTTCCTGTACAGTCTTTTCTAAGCCACAGTAGCAAAAACAAAGACCTTCTCTTTCAGTCCAATGCTGTTATCTTGAATAGCCTACGTGCCGGCCAGCCAGCCAATTAAATTTGTATCTTAGGCAAAGCGCACCTAGAGACCCAGGTCAAGGGGTTCCTGCCGGCTCCCCAGCCGGGCCGAGAAAAGCCCGTAGGCTTGCTTCTCTTTGAGACCTACTACAGTGGCGATTTCCCGTGGGTGTGGGGAGGATGGAGGACGCCCGAGTGGAGCTGGCCCTGAAGCCATGGCCGCCAAGTGTAGGGGGTGGAGTCCTTGTTTTGATCCTATCCTTCGGTCCTTCCTACCTTCCTTCCTTCCTTCCTTCCTTCCTTCCTTCCTTCCTTCCTTCCTTCGGTCCTTCCTTCCTTCCTTCCTCCCTTCCTTCTTTCTTTTTGCAGTACTGGGGATTGAACCCAGGGGCATTCTACCTCCGGACTACACCCCCAGCCCTATTTTTTATTCTTTATTTTGAAACAGGAGCCTACTAAATTACAGAGGGCCTCACTAAGTAGCTGAGGCTGGCCACGAACTGGATCCTCCTGTCTCAGCCTCCCAAGTACTGGGATGACAAGCATGCATCACCCCGTCGGTTTTTCTTTCTTCCGTCTCCTCCTTGTTTTCATTGTTTCGGTTTGTGACCTCCTTCTCCAAGGGGGAAGAGTCCCTTCTTTTGCCCTTTGGTGGGGGACCCGGCCTCTGTCTGACGATAATGCTGAAATCTCCCTGTGGGAGGGTCCGCGTGTAACCTGAATACACAGGGAGACCAAGGTTTGATCTGAATCTGTTTTCCACAAACCTGCTATTAAATACTCAGCTTTCAAGCCTCCAGACAGGAATCAGCCAGCTGAGGCAGAAGGGACAGACGCCGCTTTCAGATGTTAATTACCAGTGTAGTTCCCTCTGCTGGAACCATCACCAGCAATTCTGTGAGATCAGATGAAGTTGTCAGGCAACATTTCTAGCCATATATATATATATTTCATATCAAAGAAAGTAATATATTTCGGCTTGTCTCACCCCTCCAGTGAAATAATTACCTCCAACTGACAAGGTTAATGGACATCTCGGGATCTGATTGTTTAATTCTAAGAAGACTTCAGCAGCTAGTACTGAGCTCGGTAGGAAAGGACCACAAAAGGAAGCAGTTTATAAAGGAAAGCACAGGGTTTATTTTTTTAAAGTGTGGCTCATTCTCCAGTGCCCCCACTCCCACCCCCACTGTTAAACTCGTCTTAAGCCCGAGGGGTGAACAATGGTTAGAAGTCATTTGCAGCCAGGCATGGTGGTGCATGTCTGTCATCCCAGTACTTGGGAGGCTGAGACAGGAGGATGGCAGACTCGAGGACAGCCTCTGCAAGTAGTGAGACTCTCATCCACCTGGCAAGACCATGTTTTAAAATAAAAATAAAATAGCGCTGGGGGTGTAGTTCAGAGGTAGAAGGCCCCTGACTTCAATCACCAGTGCTACACACAAAAATGATGATGGAGGAGAAAGAGAAAGAGGAGGAGGAGGAGAAGGAGGAGGAGGAGGAAGAGGAAGAGAAAGAGAAGGAAGAGGAGGAGGAAGAGGAGGAGGGGGA
>PVLC010012559.1:0-43965 GCA_004027655.1 Graphiurus murinus
AGCCAAGATGTCCAACCACAGATGAATGGATTACAAAACTGTGGGATATGTACACAATGGAATTTTACTCAGCCATAAAGAAGAATAAAATCATGTTCTTTGCAGGGAAATGGATGCAACTGGAAAACATTATGTTAAGTGAGATTAGTCAGTCACAAAGAGTTAAGAAGCATATGTTCTCCCTAATATGTGGATGCTACGGAGAAGATGGGGCATAGGAGGGTCTCCAGATGAAAAGGAGTGATCCTCGATAAGCAACAAAGTTGTTTTAATTGTAGTGGATGCAGGGGGCAGAGGGACACCCTAAAGCACATGATGTAATTACACAATCATATCAAGTTCACTCACCGAAGTGAACCTGAGGGGGAGGGAGGGGGAGGGGAGTGGGGTGGGAATTGGGGAAGGGGTCAAATGAGAATTGTGTGCACATATGTTGTTAACAACTTGTACTTAACAAAGATGTATGCTATATTGCACGAATTACTACAATAAAAAATTTTAAAAAAATGAAAGTGATTTCACTTAAAAAATTAGAGCAGAAATCAATGCAGTAGAAAAATAGGAAATAAAAAGAGAAAAATCAATTAAATAAAAAAGCTACTTCTTCAAACATCAATAAATTCATAAGCCTCTAGCAATGCTAATTATGAAAAAGAAGATAAAATTTTACCAGAAATAAATTACAAACATTGAATTGATAATAAAGGAATAGTATAAACAATAATATAAACACAAATTTGATAATTTGCATAAATTGGACCAATTCCTTGAAAGATACCACCTACCAAATTAATGCAAAGAGATATAGATAAACAGTCCTACAGTAATTAAACAAATTGAATCAATAATTAATAATCTTCATGAAAGCAATTACTAGACCCAGAATTTTCACTAGTAAATTCTGTCAAGTTCATAAAGGAAAAACAATGCCAATTCTTCACAATATTATCTAGAAAATAGAAGCAGAGTGAACACTTCCTACCTTGATCTATGAGGCTATTGCTACCCTAATACCCAAACTAGCTTGATATTACAAGAAAATAAAGCTACATACCTGTATTTATCATGAATATAGACATAGAAACTTTAAGAAAATATTAGTAAATTAAATACAATAATGTGTGATAAGAGTTATATACCACAGCCACGTGAAATTTTTGCAGGTATGCAAGGCTGATACATAATTCAAAAACTAATCAGTGTAATTTACCACATCAATAGATTAAAGAAGAAAAGTCATGTGATTATATTGAGCATCTGGTAAAAGCATTTGAAAAAAATTAGCACTCATGTTAAAAACTCTCAAAAATTAGGAGCAGAGGGGAACTATGAATTTCATAAAAGAATCTATAAAATAATCTTCAGTGAATATTATGCTTAATGATGAGAAACTGCACACATAAGATAAAGAGCAACACAAAGATGTCCTCTCTCACTATTTCCGCTCAACATCATACTGGAAATTCCAGCTGTGTAAGGAGAAAATCCAAGGAAATAAAGGAGAAACAGATTGAAAAACAAGAAATAAAACTGGCTTGACTTATAGTTGAAATTATTGTCTCTATTGAAAATCCTGAAGAACTGATGAAAGAAAAATTCATGAAACCAACATGTGAATATAGCAGCATTCCAGTAAACAAGAATAATATACAAATTATAGTTATAATAGAAAAAAATCGATTACTTTACATATGCCAAGAATAACCAATCAGAATTTGAAACTTGCAAAGCAATATCATCCCACAAAAGAATATGTGAGTATAAGTCTAACAAAATTCATGTGTATCCTATGTACAGAAAACTACAAAACAGTGATAAAAAATCAAGCAAGGCCCATCTTTGTGGATTAGCAAACTCAATATTTATAACATAGACATGTTTCTCACTCTTGGTACATAAAGTTATAGATGCAAGGAGTAAGAGACTAGAGAAACCCCTGTGGTAATAGATCAGATTTGGCATCAGCATAAAATTATATTTTGCTTATATACAGAGATGGTTATATAAATATTTAAAGATATATGTGTATACATGGGTTAGTATACATGCATATATCTCTGTAAGCTGAGAGAGCCCAGGAGCAATGACAGTACAGCGGCAATGAGCAGTTTAGTACTCAGGTTTTAGTTACTAATACTCATGTAAAAAGAACAGGGGTTCTTTGAATAAATGGCTGATTCTGGAACTGGGAAAGGAAGTAAACAAGATAAGCCTGGAATATATTGTAGTGCAAAATTAAGCACCAAAAAAGTGAGAATACAATAGTGATACATGCATATCTATGTTTATAGCAATACAATTCACAATTGCTAAATTATGAAACCACCTAAATATTTATCAATAGATGAATGGATAAAGAAAATGTGATATACACACACAATGGAATTTTACTCAGCCATAATGAAGAACAAAATTATATCATTTACACAAGTATGGATGGACCCAGAGAATATTATGCTAGGTGAGATTAGCCAATCTAAGAAAGTGAAGAGTCATACATTTTCTCTCATATATGGAAGCTAGAAGGAAATTGAGAAACAAAAAAGGCTTCAGAAAAGTGAGAAGAGATAACAGTAGAATGGTGGAAGAAGATTTGAGGAGGCAAGTAAGGGAGAGGAAAGGGAAGATTTGATGAAGGAAACAGTTCAAACAATCCTATGCACATTTGTGGAACTGTCAACACTAATTTCGATATTATGAATGGGGAGGGGGAAAGAGTGGGGTAAGATCTGGAGGGAAACACACTGGGTGCTATGCGTATGTACATTTCTATCACACTAAACCTCAATATGATGTATGGTTACAATGCACCAATAAAAGTACATTAAAATAAATACATAAAAAGGAAAAACCTTTCAATACTACAGTGACGGAGTCTGCCAAAGTGCATAGTAGCCAACTGAAAAAGCTCTCAATAGTCAAAGCTAGAAAAATTTGAACAAAATTGAAGTAGGCTTGAATTATAATCCAAACTATATAAAAAAAATCCATCAGTCCATGTAGTTGTAAATAAACTATTGAATAAAAATAATTGGAGGAGAATAGGCAAATTTTCTCTGCAGAATTTTATAATTTTGCAAAATATTCTTCCCTTAATGAGGTGGAATATAATTTCTTATTCCTTAAGTGTGGGCTGTGCGTAGTGATTTCTTCCAGAGTATGGTATGGAGGAGAAGGAGAAGACACACAGGTAAATTTGCAGGGGAGACATTTGAAAAACTTATCTTAAGCCAGATGATCACATCTACCATGAACAGTGATAAATCACATTGAAAGCACATACCTTTAATAGGATATGATAAGAATGCCACTTTGCCTCTTTGGTTCTCCAACACTCCCCTCAAAAACCCACCTTGCATTATTCTAGTTTAATAATGAAAATTACATCAGAAAAATTCTAAGAGTAGCACGAAATACCTGAAAACTTTCAAGGTGATGAAAAAACAAGGAAAATCTAGGGAACTGTCACAACCAACAGGCACCAAAGGACAAATAAAGACTAAATGTAATGCGATATCCTGGAATAATTATAAAGAGGAGCACTGGGTAAAAACTGAAGAAATCTGAATGCAGACTTAGATACAAGTATTGATATTGGTTCATTCATTGTGACAAATGAACTTTAATAACCTAGGATGTGTATAAAAAAGAGAATTAGGTGTGAGGTATATAGAAACTCTATTTGCAATAATTCTGTAAATCTAAAACTGTATGATATGGTAATGGTGAACACATGCCAGTATGTATTTGTCAGAAGCCATAGAATACAACAAAAGAGTGAGGTCTAATGTGAACTCTGGATTTTGGTTAATAATGATGTCTCAATATTAGCACATCAAGGATAACATGTACCACACTAATTCAAGATGTTAAAAATAGGGGAAATTAAGGGGCGGAATGAGGAGTATGTGGGAACACTGTACTTCTCACTCATTTTTTAAAATTCTGCAAACCAAAGAAGTATAGCCGCCAAATCTATTAGTGTAAAAAACACAAAAAAGCAGAAAAAGCTAATTTTATTAAAGTTTTCCACTTTGCTGAGTAGAGAGGGAAAAGCACCCTAGAAAAAAATTATAAGAATAGAGTAAAGACTCAAGCTGAACAAAGCATCTTGAGCCCCAGATCAAAGTAGAGCAATGAGGCTCTCCCTGGCAAGACAATCACAGAGCATCTTAGGACAGAAGGTTGCCTGTGGCCATCTAGGATGCTGTGTTGTTGATTCCTTACTCCTCAAATCCTGTTCTCAAGAGAAGTGGTTTTCTGCTGATTCATGTTTTTGCAATATCAAGCAAAAGAGTTTATTTACATTTCTGCCCAAACACATGTCACCTAAAATTTTAGCTCCATTAAACTTTTCCAAATGTTTGGTAATGGTGAGCCTCCATGGCTTCATTCACAGACAAATATTTGACTTTATGAAGAAACAATATCCTGTTGATTTCAGCTAAAAGAGGCTTTGAGTTACAGGCCAGCTGTGGATGCCCATGAGAGGAGGTTATGGATGGACACTTAACACCACCCCTTTATTTTTGTATAAAAAGTCTTCTTTCTCAGAGGTCCTGATGGCTTATTCCAGTACCTATTTCTGCATAATAAGCTACCCTATCCTCAAGCGTTATCCTAAACATATTATCTTATTCCTGATTTTGAAAGTTTGGAATTCAGGAAGAGCTTGAATGGTTATTATCTGGTCCCTCATTCTCTGACATAAGTAGAAATACCAGGGGCTTGAAGATCCATATCAAAGATGGCTTATTCACCCACATGCTAGGTTCTTGAGCTCCTTGGCCTGTTTCTCTTTCCATGTAGTGTCTCATCTTCCAGAGCCTGTTGGCTTGGGCCTCTCATTGTATGGTGGTCTCAGGGCAGTCACACTTCTGTCTCTTATGAGGCAGCTGGCTCACTTTGGGAAGAGAAGTCTTGAGTAGACAGGATGTGGAATCTGTCATCTCTTATGAAGTGGGCCTGGAGATATCTTATGTATCTTCTGCCATATTCTTTTTTTTTTTTTTTTTTGCAGTAGTGGGGATTGAACTCAGGGGCATTCTACCTCCGACCTACACCCCCAGCCCTATTTTTTATTCTTTATTTTGAAACCAAGTCTTACTAAGTTGCGGGTTGCCTCACTAAGTAGCTGAGGCTGGCCGCGAACCCGGATCCTCCGGTCTCAGCCTCCCGAATGCTGGGATTACAAGCGTGTGCCACCATGCCCGGCTTCTTCTGCCATATTCTATTAGTCAAGGCATTTCCAAAGCTTTTCCAAAGCTGGAAGAGGGGAGTGTAAACCCCACCCTCTCAGGAGAGAATAATGAGTTGTCCTCACTGATCTGCCACACAGCTTGCAATATGCTACGTAGGTATAAAGAGAGCAGTGTCTAGGGGAAGCCCATAGACTGAAATAAATATCATCAGAAACCAAACTTCTAGGGAGACACTATTTTTTTTTTAGAAGCAGTTTGCCAAGTAATCAACAAAGTATGGGCCCAAATGAGTAACACAACCATCTAAACCAAAAATATTGTGGGGAAAAAACCTACTATACCACAATGAAACCCATATCCTGTTCTGTTGTTTTATTTTATTTGCACTTCATATAATGGAAAGCAAATAGGAATGATCACACATTTCCAGGGCCCATTGCCTTATCAGTGACTCTGTGACCAGCTAAGTCAAGGTGTGGGAAATTTTTTAAATGTTCTAGAAATTTCCACTCACTACTATGCAGAGTTTCAGAGCTGTAGCAATGTACACACTATTGGTATATATTCCCTTCTTTTATACTTAAGAAAACTGTGGCTAGAGCAATAAGTCATCTCGCTTAGGGTTCTGCAACAACTTAACACATTAGCTAGGACTAACATTTGGACACCAGTGCAGTGCCCTGTGGTTGCATCAGGCACTGTGGGAAAAGGCAAGTCTGGTGCCAATTGTAGGCATGTGGAGGATTTAATAAACTTTTGATTCTCAAAAACTAATATTGATGCTTGGAATTCTTCTCACAGGGATTCGTTTGGTATTATTCCTGGTAAAGAGTAATTGGATAAATGAATGTCACTGTGAGCCAGGTATGGTGGTGTACTCCTGTAATTACAGAAGTTGGAAGGATGAGACAGAAGGATCACAGGTTCAAGGTTAGCCTCAACAGCTTAGTAAGACCCTGTTTCAAAATAAAAAATTAAAAAGGCCTGGGGGTATAGCTCAGAGGTAGAATGTCCCTGGGTTCAATCCTCAGTACCAAAATATAACTAAATAAATAAAAGATAAAATGACTATGCTTTGGTGTAGAGATGTTTCTTTGTCTTATTTCCCCAAAGGAACCCCCTGAAGACTATGGCAGGGTCTGAGATTGTGGTACTGACAAGTACTGTCAAAAGAAGGACATTTACAGAAGTACAGGGACAACTGAGGGCAGGGTGGTCCAACTGAGCCTTGCTTGGCTTTTCTGCACAGCTGAGGGCCATATTTAAAAGACGACATCCCTCAATAAAATGAGAAACAGCCATCATTTTGGCTTCAACTCAGAGCTTCAGAAGTTCAGGTGGACACAAAGGTATGAGTTAGAAAAACCAAGAGAAACTGGATGAGAAACAAGGAATCATCAAAGTTAAAAGATGATTCAAGCCTAGATGCAGCATAACTGGTACTGTATATGTCACTGTATAATCTGAATTAAAAATAATTAGCAGTGTCTTGTCTGCTTTTTTGCCGGTATGAAGAGATATGCTGCATGCCACAGATGTTCTCCATAGAAAGATGTCAAACCTGAAATGACAGTGCTAGCAATCAAAGACATTGTATGTCAGAGAATGCAAGATGCAACAAATCGCCATCTACCAGCAGTAAATTCATCTGATTGCAGTGCCCAGCCCCTCCCTCCCCAAGCTGTAGATTCTTGAAGATGTGACACGGTACCACAGGTGATCCAGTTTCCTGGGAGCTGAGCACTGAACCCTCTGACAGCCTAGGACATCTGAATAGTACACAGCAGTGATTCAATTTACCATAAAATTAAGCCCTCCCCCATGAAGTATGAGCTTAGTCTCATTGAAAGGATGTCTTAGTCAACATTCTTACTGATATAATCCAAACAGCCTGAACACACAACTAGGAGGAAGGAAGACTCTTTTGTTCATAGTTTCTTGGAGATTCTAGATTCAGTCCCCGTGGGGCCAAGGTCTGAAGTTCAGGGCAGAAAGTGGAGAGAGAGAAAGGGCACATGGGCTCTACTCCTTACATCACAGAGGCCAGAAGCAGACAGAGTCAGCAAGCAAGGGGATTCAAAGACACAGCAGAATCTCTAAGTCCACACCCTAAGGGAACCATCTTCTCCACTCACCTCCACCATCCTAGGTTACCACCCAGATAAATCCTTTACAGTGGATTTATCTACCAATGAGATTACAACCCTCAGGACTCAATTATATTGACCCTGAACACCAATCTTTAAGCTCTTTAGGGGACATTCTATATCTAACTATGAGGAGGGAGTTCTGGTTTAAGTGTTGATAAGTTATGAGATTGTGGAAATCAACATGTCTCTTGGCCTCTTAATGACAGTTGTACTGGGCATGCAATTTGGATACCCCTACTTGTCTTACTTTACTGCCTGTACAGATTTGGGAACAAATAATACAAAATAACATCCAAAAAGCCCTTGGGAAAAAGATTGTGAGAACTATGGAGCCAGGGAAGACCTTAGAAATATATTGATCCTAATGCGACATTTAATATATTCTATTTGCTTCAACTTAATAGGGATCTTCCTTCTACAGTCCTAAGTGTCATACACAAGCTCTGGATATATAAAGATAAATAGAATATAGCCCATTGTTCTTAAATTTTTTTTATTGTTTTGGAAGAGAGTAACAAGTAAATATGTGATTCAGAGTCCATGTGGTAATCTCTAGACTAACATACACCCAGAAGGCTGGGGTGGGACTTGCTGGATGCAATGACTCCAGAGATTTTACTGTAGAAGTTGCCATTGGTTTGTCTTAAAGAGCAAGTGGGAGTAAGCCAGGAGATGGACAGCAGAGTGGAGAGGATATTTCTGGCAGAGGAAATAGACCAACTCATGCATAGCATGACATACATATAAACTGCAAGTGAGAAAACAAGGCTGAGTTTGTGAGTGGGGCTAGAGGGAAAGCCAGATAGGCACACATGCTACAAAGTGTGAATATAAAACTAGGAAGGGGGACATTATTCTGAAAGGCCGGGTGAAGTGAATCCCAAAGAGATTAGTAAGGCAATGTCAGCTAGTTGAAGAAAAAGCTATGGAATTGAAATTGAATCTTCAGGTAAAATTTTACTAAAAATTTAAATTTCATTAAAATTTTGTGGATAAAATTTTATTAAATGAGGAAGGACATTCTAGTGGTCACCACCCCCAAAATATATTCTCTTGGCAAAATCTATGGCACTTGTAGAAAGTGATTTTATTTTTGTCTTGTCTTCTAATTCCCCTTTCCTCTCCATGGCTCACCCATGCAAATATACTATGTTTACTCAGATATTTGCTCTCTTCCTGCCTACCTAATCAATTCCCTCTACCTGTTTTTTCCATTATACCTTTCCACAGCTAAAAATATCCATTTTGTACTTTTAAGTGCTCAGCCTTACTTTTTATCTCCATAACTTTAAAAATACAACATTTGAGCATGTGATTCTCTTTGGTCATATTTCCCTATAAAATTTTAAATATATTTTTATTACAATGCAAAACAAGAAATTTTGTTTTTAATTATAAACATCCAAGAGAGATTTGGTTAATCATCTCTCATCTCTAATTTTGACTCTTAGAAAATCAATTTCAGTTATTAACACAGCATGATTGAGAAAAGGTGAACCTATTGACCTTTAAATTCCAAGCCTTCTTTCTCTCATAAAAGGGTTTGTTAGATTTAACAGATGACACAGACCAGAGTGGAGGGGAGTGGACAGTGAATCTGCAGGGACAAAGGAAAGGCTCCCAGAACACCATATGCATAAAATTGTGATTAAAATATGAAATACAATTACCTTAATTGGACAACTATATATGTATCACTTATAGAGCAGCAACAAAACTTTGCTATAAATGAAACAGGAGCTAGAAAATGTCTTTAAAAACAGGAAAACCACCTTACTAAGAAATTACCTGTATGTTCTAGACATTTGCAAGTTCCAGATACCACAGTGTGGTGTAGTGGAATGGCTAAATCCAGTTGTTCTAGTCATCATTGGTGCTAGGGTTAGGTACAGATTGTCCCCTGAAGAGCTCATGCAATAAGGTTCAAGGCTGATATAATTAAGTCATGAGGGCTGCGATAGATTTCCTGGGTGGTCACCTGGGCAGGTGGGAGTGTGGCTGGAGGAGGTAGGCCCGGGGGTGTGACCTGAGGGACTATGCTTGTGCTTCCCCTTGCTCTTTCCCTCCGTTCCAGTATGTGATGTGGGAGTAGACCCTTGCTCTCTTCCTCTTTCTGCTTCCTGCCTCCATGCCTTGAGCTCTGAAGACCCAGTATGACAGACTGAACACTAGAATCTCCAAAACTGTGAGCAAATAAATCTGCCTTCCTTGAAGTTGTGTGCGGTCTGACCCAGGCTTATTGGGTCAGAGCAGTGAGAATGCTGACCGATGTAAGTGGTATGATCTTGGGCAAGTTAACTAATTACCGTGTGTCTCAGTCCATAGTCTCAGTTTGTAACAGAGTACCATACACTGGGTGGCTGACAACACAAATGTGTTAGTCATAGCTCTGAAGGCTGGGAAGTCCAACATAAAGACTCTGGGAGACTTGGTGTTTTGCTTCCTGGTTCATAGACAACTGTCTTCTCACTGGCAGCATGATAACACAGTACTAATACAAACTAAATGAGGGGTCTCAGAACTTAAACTTTTTTAGTTTCAGGGTAGATATGGCTCTGCCTATTTCACATCTTTGTTACTGATAGACTGTCTAACTGACTTTAATAATAAATAGACAGAAAGGTTTAGTGAATGCTTACGATGGGCCAGCTCCTACTGTAAGGACTTTCCATGTTTTACCCATCTAATTCAACTTAATATATCTAATCTTTAAAGAAAGTCCAGAAAGTAAGTTAAACTGATTCCCATTTAAAGATTAGAAAAGTGAGACACAGAGATGTTCAGTAATTTGCAGAAAGCCTCAAGATAGGCAATAAATATAGATGGAGAATTCATCTATATTTACTAAATACTAAAAATATAGATGGAGAATTCTCAATCAACACCTTGTTTTAGGTCTTAATCAGGAGAAAACAGGAGAGCTGCATGTGACGGGTATCTGAGAAAGGACAGTATGCCCTGTCACTTTTCACCTTTTCTCTCTCTCTGATTTTAATAGGTTTGAGGATAAAGGCCTGAGCCAAACTTTGTGGGTGGAAGTCAGGGAATGGCAATCTTACACCATTCTCCATGCACATCACAGGAGGGAGAGAGAGAGAGAGAGAGAGAGAGAGAGAGAGAGAGAGAGAGAGAGAGAATAAGGCTGTGCCATACCTGGGTCCACAGAGAACTATCCCAATATGAGAGACATGGTCTTACAGTGGATGCTGTCAGGACCCACTCAGATCTCTCTGGATCTCTTACAGTTGGGATGAACCCTTCCTACAGCCTCAGTGTGCTCATGAGTCTACTGGGGTTTCTCATAGGATGCCATGGAACTAGTGAAGCAACTTTGTCAGGCAGCTATTGGCTGATAGTGTGGGAAGAAGTGAAACCCCAGATCCCTCAGAACACAATGATGTAACTTGCACACCAGAGCTTCCTGTGGGAACAGGTTGAGGATACCCTCTGTAGGACTTTCCTGGAATCATACTCCTGCTGGGTTCTCTCCCTTTCTCTGCCTGGCTTCCCTCACTTCCTTCAGCATTTCTCCCAAGAAATTTCTCTTCTTAATAAATCACTTGTACATGAATCTTCATCCCACTGTCTGGCTTTAGGTAACTTGAGTTAAATATTTAATATCATTTCAGATCTAAATAGGTTGCAATAATGCAATCTATGGAAACAAGAATGCCTATACAATAACACAAACACACACTTGTGATGAATAAAATGCAAGCTAAATATGAATACATCAGTACTAGGTGTATTCATGTAGCAGAAAGCAAGGGGACTCTTTGGAGGAGGTGAATTTATGGGCTTATAAAGTGAATATCATAAGCAAATTGGAGGATATAAAACAGCTCATGCCAACTTGCTTTTGTAGGGTCATTTTTGAAGGCCTTCAAAGTAAAATTCACACAAGGGATTTTTGAAATTTTTAAATATGAACATTTGAAACCTAAATAATTGTACTGTGATGATCACTGAACTTATGCATTTAACTACTGATTGCCTTAAATTTGCAGTGTTCCTTATATAAGTAACATAACCAACCATCCTACTTATATAACAGTTCAAAGCATAGCAGAAACTTTTGCTAATGCTCTCTGTTTATGTGAACCAAATATTTAATTCTGTAAACAATAGTTTAATATTAAAAACAGTTTTAAAAAGCTCTCTGAAAACAAACATCTATACAATAAAGTGTTTAAATTCTAAGTATACAACTCAATGTATTTATGAAAAAAACAACAACAACATACCCTTACAATCACCACCCAAACGAAGTAGAATACCTCCAGCACCCCAGCGGGCTCCTTGTGACCCCTTCCAGTCAATGCTCCTTGCCAAAGTTTATTCCACTTCTGACATCTATCACAAGATAACATTTTCTTCATTTTTGAAACAAATTAATAGGATCATATGCATTATGCTTTTAGAGTCTGATTTCCTTAATGAAACATTATGTTGATAAGATATGTCTATACTGTTCATTCTATTTCACTACTATAAAGTATTCTATTGAGTGACTATATGTTATAGTAGATATAGAATGTCACCTGAAGAGCTCATGTATAATGTTCAGAGTTGATGCAATTAAGTCACAAGGGTTATAATCTCATCAGCTGATACATCCACTATAATGGGTGGTAACCTAGGTGGATGAGCTGTGGCTGGAGAAGGAGGGTCCCTGGAAATGTGGCCTTGGACTGTGCTTTTGTCTTTGAATCCCCTTGCTTCCTCTCTTCCTCCTGGCCTCTGTGATGTGACAGCAGAGCCCTTTCTCTCTCCCTCTCTCTGCTTCCTGCTGCCATGCCCTGAGTTCCATAGACCCTGGCTTCACATGAACTGAACCTGAAATCTCCAAAAGCTGTGAGCAAATAACCTTCATTTCTCTAACTTGTGTGGTCAATTTTGCATTATAGCAGTGGGAATGCTGACTGAGATAGTATAATGCCATTTATCTTGCTGTGGTATGGGTCCCTTAGAGATGCATGTGCTGAAGGCTTGGTCTAATGTACTGGTACTGAGAAGTGATGGAACCTGTAGGGGTGGGGCCTAGTAAAAGGTGGTTAGATTCCTGGAGCACCACCTTCAGAAGGGAATAATGCTCATTTGTAGGGAATGTTAGGTCTTTGGGATTGGATTGGTTACCACAAGAGCAAGATGCTATAAAGTGAGTTTGGCTTTCTCAGTTTGCTTTCTGTTTCCTCTCTGACCATGTAACCCACCCCATATGCCACAAAATTCTGTCTGCCATGAGATCCTCAGCAGAAGTCTTTGCTGGCACTATGCCTTTGGACCTCCAGAAATATGAGCTAAAGAAAACTCTTTTCTTTATAAATTACTCAACTTTGGGGAATTTGTTATAGAAACACAAAACAAACTAAGATATGTATTTATGTTACTATTGATGGACATATCAATAGTGGTTAGGTGGGGACTTGTATTAGCTTCCAGGGGGTTGTATAAAAGCAGAAATTGATCCTCTCCCAGTTCTGAAAGACATAAATCTGACATTAAGCTTCAAAAAGTACTGTGCTCCCTCTGAGGGATCTAAGGAAAGTCTTTTCTTGCCCCTTCTAGCTTCTGGTGGTTCTAGGTGTTCCTTGGCTTGAGGACACAACCATTCTGATCTCTGCTTCTGTCTTTACCTGACCTTATCTTCTTTATCCTTCTATTCCTGATCTTCTGTCTCTCATAAGGATACTTGTCATTGGACTCGGAGCCCATCAAGTTAGTCCAGGATGATCTCATCTCAAGAGATTCAACTTAATTACATCTACAAACACCATTTTTTTCCCAAAACAGGTCACCCTCACAAGTTCTGGGGTTTAAGATACAGACATATTTTGGGGAGACACCATTCAAAACTTTACAGGGCTATCATGAAAAATGTTGCCATAAGCATTCTCATACATCCTTTGGTGAGCGAGTATATATACATATATACATATATACATTTCTCCTTGGTTTATACCTAGGAGCAGAAGTATAGATAGCAGGTTGTTGATTTGGCCTTAGTATATACTCACAAACAGTTGTCCACTGTGGTTGTAGCTTTCCTCAGAGGTCATGAAGACCAATTGCAGCATGTTACAGCACAAAATTGAAACAATGAGGCTGGGATATGTTAACTAATTATTCATATTTTCTCTGATGATTAACAGCAGAGTGTGAATGAACATATTCTTTTAAATGGCACAGGACACTGCTTAGCAATGCTAATATCCCCTGGTGTTTTCCTTGAATTTCACATTTCACGTCAAACACAATTAGCAGATCTGTTCATTAGCCCAGATGCCAATATGCTGACATTTCTTTTCCACATGCACAGTTTTGGCTCCCCACGGGTGCATGGAGAATGCCAAAGTGGGGGATTGCAGCCCAACCCTGTAATTTTAAAAATGAGAAAATCAAACACCAAGATGGAAGATTCTTTCATGATCTTACCAGTTGCTGTGATTATTTCAGTTATTTACAGAACTAAGTTTCCTTAGGACCCTGTATTTGCTGAAGCATGATTACAAATGAAATGGTTAAAATGCTCTGTAGGAGAAAATCCAGGGGAGGGAGTCAGCTATTCCTCTTTAGAAGAGAAAGAAGAAAAGAGAGCAGGGAAGGGCAGGTTAAGGCTCAGTCCCACACTTAAGGTAACAAGAGAGGGCCAGGAAAACCAGGGGTGGCAGGTTCTCAGAAAGACCTTACTGCGTAGGTATACCTGCCATGTGTTTCTACTGGGCTTGTTACATGATGCATAGTCTTCTTTTTCCCATAATGCTTGATGTAAAAAGATATTGTATGTGTTGGGGAAGAGGTTGAATTTTATCTTTGGGTTGGGTGGTTTCGGAAGAGACACATATATTGAAAATGAATCCAGAAACACTTCCAGTTGCATTATATACACATATGAAATTATCAGTGTTAATCTCAACATCACATGCAGGGGAGGGGAGGGAGTGAGGAGGGAGCCAGCAGAAGCTTACAAAGTGCTGTGTGCATGTATGTCCCTATCTGAACTTCATTATGATGTGAGGCTGTAATGCACCAATAAAAGTATGTTCTTTTAAAAAAGAAATCTAGGACACATGTACCATGAGAGAGAACATTTGTCTCATTCCAGGAATTCTGAGAAATTATAGACTTCTTCAGTATGTGGAAAAGGGAAATTGAGGCAATAGCATAGAGGTCTTAGGGGGACAGGAACACCAAATGCAAACCAGAGGTCCATTATATGAGGTTTTTTCTATAGAGTTGGTTTAATACTAGAATATCCAGACCCCTGACCCAATGTTATTTTCTACAAATTAAACATGGCTGAAAATAACCCAATATGCCCCTTATGTGTGTGAAACCTTGGGGGAAAAGTATCTTTGTTACTGTCCCTGTGCCCTTTGATAAAAACTTGGCTGAATTCAAACAGTGGTAGTGACCAGTTTATAGCCCATATTTGAGGATTTTATTGTTGATTATAGTTGTTTTATTTGTCTTAAATCATTCCCTGGCCTTTGAACATTCCCTTTGTTTTCTCTAGGGAACTTCCATCCATGTAAGTGTCTTTTTCTGTTGGCACTGAGATTTGCCATTTCATCAAATGTTCCCCTCCTACTCCCAGGACGAGTTGACCTAAGAGCAACTCTGTTTGGTGGTGGCCTGACAGGGTGAGAGGCTTGTATCTGCTTCCTGCTTTGATTGCGTTTTCTGACTCCTGGGGATTAGAATCAAACTGTCAGCCTCTGGAGCAAGTGTCTTATTCCAAACAAGATGCACTTTCCCTGTAGCCTGATGTAGGAGGAAATTGTGTGTCTTCTGTCCTCTCAGATTGATGAGCAAAGGAAATTGAAGAGGCCTTTGCTTCACTGGGGTTATAAAGGGGCACCTGGGCGTGTGGGCATCACTTACCACCAAACTACACAGGGTGGATTTGGAACACGCTGTGTGAGGAGAGGCTGGTCTAATCAACTGGATGTGAATGAAACCCTGCGGGTGTCCCCTTGAGCCACCTGGACCCTATAGAGGAGAAAAAAGCCAAAGAATAGTTTGAGGGCATATGTCAGCACTTTACTCATGTGAGGATAGAGAAGGGAGGGAATTAGTGACTTTTTTCTTTTCAGTTATGTGTATGGAAAAAGTTTCTGTCTGATAGCTCAGTCAAAAACTAAGCATCATGGCCCTAGGAGAAGGTTAGATGCTGCTATACAATTTAAACAATAAAACTGTGAATATTCTGACTGGCTCTCAAAATATTTGAAGCATTCAATTAATCTAAAATCTTAGTAATCATGTTCCCTCAGTCTGGATGAGAGCTTAGCTCTTCTGATGTGGGAGAGGAAGAAGAGCAGGAGGAGTCATAAAGGTAGAGAGACCCTTCAGATTTATATAAGGCAGGGAGGATTCACCATTCTTTTAAGGTTTTCCTCAAAGAGAACACAATTATTCGAGGCATCAGTATTGAGAAATTGCTTTAAGTAAGGGTAAAATTGACTTTTATTTACTTTTGAAAATTGGTGCTTCAGAAGAGGGCCACATCTTTATCTTGAGCCACTTTGAGCCCATGTAATTCCATGTTGGCTCCCATTAAAGCTTTCAACTTGTGGAAAGGAGGGGTTTTTATGGGCCATGAAATAACTCTCTGGATGAATATGATTTTCTTTTTCAGAGCTTGCAAACAAGCCAAGTCTAAGCCTCGTCAGTGCCCCAGTTACTATTGCTGCATAAAAAACTACTCCACAGCTTAATGGGATAAAACAACCATTTGATTTTGCTTAGAGATTCTGTTGCCAGGAGTGGGGATGGCCTGCCTCTTCTCATCAATGCCTGGGGCCCATCTGGTAAGGTTCAAAGAGAGTGACTAAGTGGTTGGGGCTGGGGTTATCTAGAAGGATCACTATTCACACATTTGATTTTTTTCTGGCAGTGGGCTCAGATCTAACCTGGACTGTTTGGCTGGGACAGTTACACATGAACTTACCATGTGGTTTCTTTGGGTGGGCTAGTTTGATTTCCCTACATGGACTCCAAATCTAAGTGTTCCAAAACAAATCAGTTTTGTGATCCAACTTTGGAAGTCATGTAGCATTGTTTCCATTATACCTTATTGGTTGTGGTGATGACAGAGTTCTCTGTGTGCTCAAAGACAGGGGATATTGACTCTCTAATACCCAATAAAAGGAGTGTTGGTCACATTATGAGAAGATCATGTGAGATAGGAGATTCACTCATGTCTATTTTTGGAAAATACAGCTTGCCCCAGAAATTAATGATTTTGACACCTGATCCAGACAATATGGGAGACAGAAAGTGGTGATAGGGAGAGAAGTGTACAGAGGCTTGCAAATAAGCCATACCTAAGCCTTGTACTACTCTTATCCCAATTGTACATTGCAAAAATAGTTATGGTTGAGGTAGACCAAGGTCACAGAATCTATACTTGTAGGTTCAAGATGTTCGGTCACAGGCTTTACCATGAACACATTTACAAATGTGTGTGATTGGTCACAGTTGGGATGGAGAAGGAAAATTTGGGTTGTATCTTAGTTCAGACTACTATAAAAAGTACCAGAGACTAGATGTCTTATAAATAACAGAATTTTATTTCTCACAGTAAGCATGATCAGGTTCAGATGGAGGCCTTCCTGGTGGCAGACAGCTGACTTCTTGTATCCTCCCAAGGTGGAAAGAGATCTCTTCTTCGGGTACTAAAAATATTCAAGAGGTCTCTAACCTCATGACCTAATTACCTAATAACCTAAAGTTGGTGGTTCTACCTCCAAATGCCACCATACTGTGACTAGGGTTCCAACATATGAATATTATGGGAACACAAATACTCATCCCATTGCAGGTAGCCTTGTGAAAACTGAACTTCACTGTTGGCCAGACAACTCAATCACCTGCTCCTCTGCCTGAGAGGTGGCAGTGTGCTCATTTTTATACTGAAATGTGAAGGAGTTCCCAAATATTTTCAGGTCCAAAGCTCTTAAGCTCTCTTGTTGGTCAGTTGTCCAGAATGGGTGTGTGATTAACTCCGGGGATGCTGTGGAAAGAGTATGTAGCTTCCTTTGGAAGTGCAATTCCACATTTTAACCTTTTGGTTAGATTATTGGTTGGATGCTATCATATTTTTAGAACAACTAATTTGGGGTTTGATTCTCAGGGAAATTCACCTCACAGGTTGCATCCTTAGTAAGAATTACAATCGAACATTATCACCTTTGGAAAATAAAAAAGCACTTAATTATTCTTATTTTTATTCACATACTATATCATTTCACATCTACTTAACCTCTTTAGAAAGGTTTAAAAGCCAGATGACTTATATCAGGCACTAAAATGGGGCTTATTCAGTTACCTTAGTACTTAATAAAATCATTAGGAGGTGCAAAATTCTGCTTCTTAACAGTAATAAAGGTTTCCAAAGTGATAAATGGCTCTTTCATGTTCTGGGCGCTCTCTCTCTCTCTCTCTCTCTCTCTCTCTCTCTCTCTCTCTCTCTCTCTCTCCTACACTTGTGGGACTGATGATGGTACCTCCTCCACTTCCAGTGTGTTGAAGAACCTATTTGCATGACACGATGCCTGGATAGATTCTGCCGTCTAAAGTACTAGAGACCTGGCTTTGGCCAGGTGAGTCCAGATCCAGCGTCACCTTCCAGTGTGAAAAAAAAATTGGCTCTGGAATTATAATTTCCCTGTAAACAGTTAACTCTCAAACAAAACAGGTACACATGTAGTGAAATGAGTCAAGGCTTGCTGCCAACTCACTTGGCAATTGCATTTGTTTTCTGAGAACAGTTGGAATGCTCTATCAACCAAGCAGTTTTGGAAGATCTAACATGATGTTAAACTTTTTCAATATGCCTAAAAACACAGTAAGGATGATTATGAAAAAGGAGAAGATGGGAGAGAAAGCTTAGGAACTCACAATGCCACAAAACCAACAGACTGAATTCTGTTTAAAATGCCTTACAGGAGAACCTTAAGAATAAAGCAGACAAAAAAAGGGGGCGGGGAGAGGTAGAGGCCAGTAGAACTGTGGAAAGGCATTGAGTGAGGGAAATAGGATGGGGAGGAAACAGTTTAAATTATTTTATGTCTATAAGAAGGCACCACTACCAATCTCACTAAATGTAAAGAGAGGCAGGAAGGTAGGAGCAGGGTGGATATAGAGGGAAATACCTCAAGCAATGTGTCCATTTAAGCTTGTATCACTTTGAATCTTGCTATAATGTATAATTACAATGCACCAAGGAAAGTATTTAAAAAACAAATAATAAAGCATACAATATAGTCATCCTTCATTGTTGTCAGAAAAGTAGCATGGTAGCGCCATGCCTGGCTAATGACCCAGTGTGAATCCACACCTGTCACCAAGTACTTTTATAAAAAGGGACATGGAGGAGGGAAAGAGAGAACAGGCTTGGTTGAGAAGCATTTCATAGACCCTCGAATTAGTCATTTGAGTGACTGAAATATTTAAATTTTCTTGGAAAGTCTCTCTCTTTTAAAAATATCTTTTGAATGCCCCTTAAGAGAGAGCATATTTATTAATCTTTCCTTTGAGAAAATTGGATTTATGGAGTAAATCTTGTTTTATGTGGGCACATTTATACACATGCATATATTCACTTGTATCGTGTGTGTGTGTGTGTGTGTGTGTGTGTGTGTGTGTGTTACTCGAGATTGAACTCAGGGACATTCTACTTCTGAGCTACACCCTCAGCCCTATTTTACTTTTTATTTTTAAACAGGGTCTCACTAAGTTGCTAAATTGCAGGCTATCCTCAAACTTTTCATCCTCTGTCTCAGTTTCCCAAGTACTGAGACTGCAAGCTTGTACCACATGTCCAGCTCACATGTATCTTTTAAATGGTAAATGGTGTAACAAAAATCCTTTTATCAGGAACACAAAACCCCAAGAAAAAGAAAGGACATTGTGTGTGTGTGTGTGTGTGTGTGTGTGTGTGTGCGCGTGTTACTGGGAATTAAACTATTAAACTCAGGGGCATTCTACCACTGAGCCACATCCCCAGCCCTTTTTAATTTTTATTTAAAAATAGGGCCTCTCTAAGTAAGTATGCGCTGACCTTGAACCTGCAATCCTCCTGTCTTAACCTCCCAAGTACTGGGATTACAGCGGTGTGCTGCTGTTCCTGGCTAAGAAAAAAAAGACTTTTAAAATAAATAAATAGGATCACCCATGACCTCCACCCATGCTATTCCTGAAACTGTGGGATTCACCATCTGCTTTCAAGTCCAGGAGTTAGCAGCGATGATTAATGTCAGCATCATCCTGCCTATGCACAGAATGCTTCATTAAGTGTTTCCAGGTGCACAAGAAACACGACATTCACAGTAAACACAGCATGACTACTCTAGTACTGTGAAAATCCAGAGACACGTTGCCTGCTCCTGTTTGTACATCCAATTTTCAGACTGAAGTTGCTGGTGGCCAGAAGCATGAGTCCTGGACATTTGAATGCATGGGGTTTACTTACTTATCTTTTTTACAAAATAAATGCCTTTCAACAAATTACTTTTTTTTTTTTTTTTACAGTAAGACTAGTTCTCCTGAAAAGTAACCTGAGAGAAATAACATTCTTTTCCTTTAAGTAATTCCTAGGAAAGCTTACTGTTTTGTAAGATTCTGTGAAGTTGCATAGTCTATTATTCTCCAAAACGTGATGAGTCTAATGATGCCCAAATCTACATCTCTGGTTTCAAACCAGCCTCTAAACTCATTAGCAAAGTAGAGGTAATAGGACTTTATTATGTAGTTTAAAGAATCATATGAAGTTACCTACATAAAGGATAGTTATGTAAATTTATCATCACTACTCAAATATGAGGTTGTTATAATAAATATGACATTATAATCTGTACTTCTAATTCATGGCCTTCATTTGTGAAGAATCAGTATTTTTTGTTTCTGTTCTTTTTTGCCTCACAAAGTGGCAAAACATAGCTCACAAATATTCTAGCATGATTTCACACAGGTGCTACACAAGTAACCTGGGTGTGTTTTCATTCATATGCATTTGTTTATTGTGACATCAGTTCCTTCATATTCAACTGTACCACTGTCAACTACCTGCTAAGAATCCTTGTTTCTATATCACCATTTAAAGAACTGGTCCATTGCGAGAGTTATGGGTTCAAGTCATGGGCATATAAAGAAAGAATATTTAATATTTTCCTGATAAAGACATAATCTTGGAAATTTTTTAAATAGAAAAATTTATGTGGAGATCGATTCAAGATGGCATATGAGTGAAACACCTCTCCTCAGGCCGGTGAGCTCGAATCAAATCTGCTATAAAAGCAGCTTCTTTTTTTTTTTTTTTTTTTTACTTATATGTAATTTCATGGAATATTTATTTTCCAGAAGTTTAAAAGATTGATTTTAAAAGATAACAATGTTCATATTTTAATGGATTTTTTAAAATTGTAATAATTCTTGCATTGTAAGCATACATCTTTGTTAGGTACAAATTGATATCGACATATGTGCACACATTTTTCATTTGACCCATTCCCCAATTCCCACCCCGCTCCCGCGCCCTCTCTCCCTTTCAAGTTAAGTTTAGTGAGTGACCTTAATATAATTGTGTAAGTACATCATGTGGCTTAGGGTGCCCCCCCCGCCGTCCATCCCCTTCGGTTAAATCAACTTCTTTACTTATCAAGGGTCTCTCCTTTTCCATCATGTGCATTAGGGTGTCCCCTCGACTCTCCCATCCATCCCCTTTGGTTAAGTCAATTATTTTGCTTATCAAGGGTTTCTCCTTTTTCATCTGGAGACCCTCTTATGCCCCATCTTCTCCCTAGCATCCGCATATTAGGGAGAACATATGCTTCTTTACTCTTTGTGACTGGCTAATCTCACTTAACATTATGTTTTCCAGTTGCATCCATTTCCCTGAAAATAACATGATTTTGTTCTTCTTTATGGCTGAGTAAAATTCCACTGTGTACATATCCTATAGTTTTGTAATCATGTGATCCAGCAATACCACTTCTGGGTATCTACCCAAAAGAATGGAAACCAAACTATCAGACTGACACATGTGTATCTATGTTTATAGCTGCACAATTCACAATAGCCAAACTATGGAAGCAGCCAAGATGTCCATCGACAGATGAATGGATTACAGATGAAAAAGGAGAGACCCTTGATAAGCAAAATAGTTGACTTAACCAAAGGGGATGGACGGGGGGTGGGGGGGGCATCCTAATGCACACGATGTACTTTCACAAATATATCAAGTTCAACCACTAAACTGAACTTGAGAAGGAGGGAGGGTAACGGAGGGGGGCGGGAAGGGGCTAAATGAGAAATGTGTGCATATATGCCTTTTCAGCTTGTACCTAACAAAGATGTATGTTTAAAATGCACCAATTATTATAAAAAATAAAATAAAAAATTTATGTGAATTATCACCTCCTAAAATCTCAAAGCATTCATTGCCTTTGAGCATAGCAAGTGGTCCTTGGTTTCTCTGTTGCCAAAATGTCGCAGTGAGAATGACACTGATTAAACAGATCAAGAATCCAAAGTAATTTATTTAACCATCCTATGACAATCAATTGAAATTTTTCATATTATGTGGTGGCAAAATATCAAATATGAAAACAAAGAACCAACCAGACTTCATCCACAATAAACCAGTCCCATGCTAAATCCACACTTCTACAAGTGGCTCAACTCTATACAACAGATATATTCCTAATTTCACCATTAGTCAAAATTGTACAAACTAGGCTTCTTACTTCATGTGACCTTTGGGCATAAAGAATCAGGGGATCAGAGGAGAGGAGAGAGAAGCCTGGAGTAGAGTCAAGAGTTAGGAAAAGAAACTAGGAAAGGTCAATCTAACACAACCTCTACATTTTAGGATATTGATGTGGTTATATCCAAGATGTCTACAGTAGCCATGACTACTTTTTTAATTAGCTTTCGGCATCATAAAAATACATGATTGACACGTCAAAGTCACAGTGTAACCCTTTGCAGTTATCCTTGGGGTGAGTTTCATTCCATCATCATGACAACCCTTGTCCCAGACTAGGCAGGGGATAGATAGTCATGACAAATGGGGGATATTAATCCTACTTTTAACTTGCCCTTGTACCCAGTTAATTAATATTTTATGATGGGAAGGTTGCTTTAGTTTTATATTTCTTGAGCTCTTTCTATACATAGGCTCCCCAAATACTTTAAACTTATTATCTAGATCCAGTTAATCAGGACTTCTTGGCACCAACATGACAAAACTAGAATATAGATCTATATCATTTGGTATCCAAGCCAGAACACTTTGACAGGGAAAGGAGATATTGCTAATAATTATAACAGGACAACAGGAATAAATTAAGAATATTGTGGACCAACCAAGCATACAGGTAAGGACCAAGGTAAGGCCTGTTTAGCAAATAATAAGAAAGTAAAGAATTCCTGATGTAACTGTTCAAACCACTTCACTCATTAGGGAAGATTTTAGAACATCCTAAGACTGACATGTCATCAGTTAGGCAGAGAATCTAGATTACCTTATCGGGGGAATGAATGAAAATAGCTCTAAAGGGGCAAATTGCTTATGTGTGAGGACATGTATGGAAAATTATTTTATTTTCTCTCATGAAGAACATTATCTCCCAGAGAACTTGCCTTCATTCCTTAGGAAGACTGTCCTGTACTCACTTCAATGGTTCTGACTGCAAGGATGCTTCCATCTACTCAACTAACAAGGCAACTCTCCAAAGGATGTTTATATTTTCAAATGTGTTGTTAACCTGTTTACAAATTAAAAAAATAAAGCTGGAGATGTAGCTGGGGATGCCCCTGGGTTCAACTCTAGCATCCGCCTCTCCCCAAAAAGGCCTATTTATATCAGCAAACAAAATTTGGACATCAGTGCCTTGAAGCCTGGTAAAGTTAAGATTCTATTAACTATTTAGGGCTTACTGCTAGTAGGAAATGTATTCAGGAGACAGTGAAAACAGATTAAAAATGATCTCAAAGGAAAATGAAATAAATAGTACAATTAGTGTGATCTGAAACCAATATAAGAAAATATACCTTGAATAAGCAACATAGAAAGATATGGAAAATGTTATGAAAACATTTTACATCTGATTTCTCTAACAATGAAATTTTCAAGTTGAAAAATGCTAAGGGTTAAGAGATGAAACCTGCTTCTTAGAACCTTATGTTTATGCATGTGTTGAGGTATTTTTAGTAATCTGAAGGTAGACAAAGATTATGAGGAACAAATTTAGATGTTTTCCTTCACATAAAGAATAAAGTGATTAGAACTGAAATTAATTAGTATGGAGGTGGAAGAGGGGGTGTTATCAAATCATAGAAGTTTCCTGATATTCTACTATAATCTTCCCATTAACTTTAGGAGAATGACTGATATGCTGGCAGGAACAGAGGTGAGACCCGAGTTGTAATGCACTGGAATAAGACTGATTCCGAAAAGTCCATCTCAGTTATGTGGAAGAGAAACTAGAATGTCATAAGAGTGATTGCTAGGTTTTCACTGCACAGCATAGAATTTCATTGTCCTTGAGAGAAAAAAGCTCTCTAAAGTGAATCATATATACTGTATCTCTCTACATGTGTAGAGTCTAAGGAAGAAAGCTCTGTACACACAAGCGAAGATAACTCATAATGCTGAGTAAATATGCACATAGGTTAAAGACAACTCTTCTGTCCTCCTTCTCCTCTATCCCACTGTCCCAGAAACCTTTCTTGAATGGTGTCATTTAGATAATTGCCTTTTTTTCTCTGACATATGCTTATGCAGAAGCTACTCATGGTTCCAGCTAATTAGCCTGTGATACCTCTCATAGCATTCAGCACACCATAGGGTTTCAGAGAAGTAGGTTTTAATTGTAAGTTTTGCCAGATGAGCACAAGTATATGGAAAGGTTTGATTTGTAGATGGTTCAGGTTTATATGTAAAATACCCATGTACTTTTTGCTAGTTATATATTATTAGTAAGGTCACAGAAAACCTGTTTTATGCTAAGTCGTATGTTGGAACATGTTGTTTTATGAAAAGACACTAATATAATTAAGATATAAAAGGATGGATAACTCACAAAGCAATAACTCTAGTTACAGGACTTTCCATGGCTGTGTGATTTATCAAATAGGCAAGATGAGAAAATAATGTATAGCAGGTACGTCTGCAAATGAAACTGACATTCCAGCATTGATAGAACATTGACCTTCATTTCCTTTCTTTTATCTGATGATACTTATTCAGGTCCTTACATTTCATCATTCATCATTGTCTTCATGAAAGAATTTGAAATAGACAAGTATTGTAAGAAATGCATAATCAACACAAATACTCCCCCACCCTTGGATGCTTCTTGAAATAGTCTCAATACACATTTTTGCCAATCGAATTTTTTCCTTTCAAGGTCAACTCTTAGAATATACCAGTCCCAATGGGAAATGCCCTTCCCTGAACTCTGCTCTGCCAGCATTGCCTTTCATGAAATGGTTGTTCAAAGGGCTGGCTGCCTTGTGACTTTTTTGCATTCTTGCCATTCAAAGTTAGTTGACTTTCTCTATCTCTGTTTTATTTTCCCAGCTAAGTATTACCAAAGAATATCATTTACCAAAGAATAGTATTTTTCCCTCCTCCCTCCTTTTTGAGGATACATACTTAATGTAATTACATATTTTAAAAACATTCAAATGGCAAAGAAAACATATAGAATACTTGTAATACTTGCATAAGCTCATCCTACCAAAGGCTCAGTGAGTCCAAAAGGAGAAAAACACCCTAAATGGACATGATTCACTAAGTTCACACAGCAGGAGAACCTAGTCATCCTCTATGATTGTCTCAAAAGAACGTTCTGAAGATAGGTGCTATATAAATCTATGATATTCTGGGTATTGCAGTGCAGTCTAGTAAAATTTTAACTGTAAGTACCTCTATTGATTCCAGAGAATTCATGGGAAAGAAATTAAATAACATTTTCCATAGTACATAATCCTTTTCATCAAGATTTGATTCCCTCAGGACCCAAAGCTAAGAAAATAATTTTCTTTTCAGCATCTTGCAACTTTCATGCAAAAGGAAGGCAATTTCCCCCAGCCAGGTTTGTATTTCACTGTTTTTCATATTCAAAGCATTATTATTATATTAATTTTCTGCTTGCAAATGGATCTGCAATATTTACATGGGTTTATTTTTGTTGTTGCTCTTTAAATAATGCATGTTGCTTGTTCACAAAGCTTGAGATGAAAGAAGCTGCTTAGTTCTGACTACAGAACTAGGTCTAACCAGTTTCTCTTTACCTAGGTGTTTGGGCCATAGAGATCACTGGGAGTCACTGGTCAGTGGATAGAAGAGATATCCAAAAGCTTACAATTACTTGGGGCATGATAGGATTTCTGGATTGAAGATAGGTTAGGGTTCTATCTATCTATTTACTTATTCAGTCATGCAAGTTGTATTTTTGTTGTTGTTGTCCATCATGTGCTAAGCACCGTGCCATAGCCAATGACCCAGATATAGAAGCCAACAACCCAAACCTGTTCCTTACCTTCATGGTGCCTATTTGGAGGACTTAAGTTTTGACTTCTGCAGAATCAGAAGGACTGGCTGGGTGATTAGGGAAGTTTCTTCTGTAACTAAGATTTTAAACTACAATTATTAATTTTATATTTTCTCCCAGTAACACTCTCTGAGGAAGGGTACATGGACCTTAAACAAGTCAGCTTTAGTTGACTCTAGTTGGCAAGTTTCCAGAGCCACACTGAAAACTGGGGAGACATACCATGACAAGGGTCAGCCCTTGCTGTTAGTGAGCTTCGGTCTAGGTGGAAGACAAAGACATGGAAAGGAGTTTCAGGTACCGGAGGTACAATGTGTCAGGAGGCAGTGATATTTAAGGTCCATAGAGCACAGAGATGCCTGCCTGCTTCCCCTTTGGGCTCCCACAGCCAGGAGATTACCTGGACCTAGGGCATCCACTGAATCTCACCTTTATCTTGTAGATAAAGAGGAACAGCATGACAAGGTCCACACCAGGGGATGAGAACATGGTAAATGGGACACAGATGCTGGAGCTACTGTCATAAAGTACCATTAACACCACAGTCAGGTACCCTGGGCTTGTGTTGGCCAATCTCCCTGCATGCTGATGACCTTCTGCTTAGCCCCCACCATGTAGCTTAACTGCTTTCTCCTTTTGGTTTTCTCCTGGTCACTTATGCTCAGAGACTTGGAGAGAGCAGAGGCCCAGCACTCTCCTTTGCTCTTTCCCCACCCTAGATGCTCAGTTGCCAAGTTCTAGCCATGCTTTCTTTACAGGCTCTTCTTTATCTCATCCCTTAGCATTTCCACTTCTCTCTGTCTTACATTATTGCCTCCTCTGTCCCCTCTAGCTTTCTCTTCTTTTAGTCCATTGTTTGAGATGTACATGACATTCTTTGAACTGTAGTCAGTGTATTTTCTCTAGTGCATTACTGAAGAAACTTGGGGATCATCTGGGTCTGTCCAGAGGATCACACAGTACTGAGCAAAAGCCTTGGGCCAGTGGGTACACATTAAGGGTATGGAAGAGACATCAATTAGCTCACCTGGTCCACGAACTTTTCTTCACTATATGCCCTTCTTCTGAAAAAGGAAATGGGTGATTTCTCCCTAGCACTTTGTGTCACTAATAGAAGGCTCACTAATTCTGCAGCCATAGGCAAGTGACTTAGCTTCATGATGTCAAGTGAATAGAATGGGTATAATTCAATTAAATGACATAGTGTTGAGAGTGGTTTATATGGAGCCTGATCTGAAGTCAGCACTCAATCACTCTCCCTCAGATCTGTCAGAATCTTTCTTGTCTCTTGACCTTTTCACAAGCCATTCCTTCTGCCTGTGATGAGCTCTCCACTCTCCTCCATTTTACGAACTCTAATCCATTACTCTAGTCTCCTTTCAAGGGTTCTACCTATGCCATTTTAACATATGTCATCCTATTGCCTAGGCATCACAGCTGTCCTCTCACCCACTGCCCCCTCCTAGCACAATAACTTTGCCTTTATTTACTTATTTTATTTTTTGTAGTACGGGGGATTGAAACCAGAGGCCCTCTACCATCGAGCTGCACCCCTAGACATTTTCTATTTCATTTTGGAACAGAGTCCTTCTAAGTTGCTGAGCACCTCACAAAATTGCTGAGGCTGAACTCAGACCTGCAATCCTACTGTCTCAGTCTCACAAGTAGCAGTGATTGCAGGTGTGTACCACTGTGCTCAGGAATAATTTTGTATCTCTGATATAGTTAGATATAAAATGTACCCTAAAGAGCTTATTCGTTAATATTCGTGGTTGATATAGTGGAGTCATGAGGGTTATAATCCCAGGAGTGGATAGATCAATTCTAATGGATTTGCCTGAGTGATTCTGGTAGACTGATAGAGTGTGGCTGCAGGAGGTAGATTCCTAGGGGTATGTTTTTGGAGATTATATATGTTCCTCCCCCCCTTCTCTCTCTCTCTCTCTCTCTCTCTCTCTCTCTCTCTCTCTCTCTCTCTCTCTCTCTCTCCCTCTCTTGCTTCTGACCTTTGTGATGTGAGGAGCACAGCCCATCCACTCTCCTGTCTGACTCCCACCACCATGTGGAGATTCATGGTCTCCAGCCTCTAATGGATTGATCCTGAAACCATAAGAAAATAAATCTTCTTTCCTCTAAGTTATGTGGTCAATCTTTTAGATTATAACTTCAAGAATTGTGACTGGAACAAAAATTGGAACCAGGGAAGTAGGATTGCGGCTATATTAAGGTCTAAACATGCATATTGTGACTCTTTGGACCTGGTGTATGAGAGGAAATTTGGAAGGGCCAGAATAGGACTATAAAGGTGAATTGTAAAGCCGGGCATGGTGGTGCACGCTTGTAATCCCAGCATTTCGGAGGCTGAGACAGGAGGATCTGTGTTCACGGCCAGCCTCAGCTACCTAGTGAGGCACTCCGCAACTTAGTGAGACTCGGTTTCAAAATAAAGAATAAAAAATAGGTCTGGGGGTATACCTCGGAGGTAGAATGCCCTTGAGTTCAATCCCCAGTACTGCAAAAATAAATAAATAAATAAATAAATAAATAAATAAATAAATAAAGGTGAATTGTAGAGACTGTGGTCAGCAGGGTAAAAATGACTCCATAGAGAAATGGAGTAGAGGTCACATGTGTTACACTTTCAGAACTTATGTGCATTTTGTCCATGTACTAAAACTTTCTGATAAGTTGAATTTAAAGATGACCCACTGAATAAACTGGTAGAGAAAATATCAAAACAGCAAAATACCCAAACCGCACTATGAATATTGTTGTCCCTAGTCAGTGAACTGTAAATGAAGTTCAGGGAGTGGAAAGTAAAGCAGAGAGACTTTATACATTTGCAGTTTGGCCAGAAAGGCTTGTGTAAAGCTGGGGCTCAGAGAGATGATGTTATGGAAAGAGGAAAGATTCCTGAAAGAAATGAGGAAGTGATGGCCATGATGGAGTCGGAGTAGCAGCGGCCATAATGGAGGCAGCAGATGTGGGTCCAGATGTACTTGGGACCAGTGACCACCTGGATGGAGTTGGCCTAGGGCCTTTAATTAAAAAGGCTACAGCAGCAATGATTAAGAAGGGTGTGACTACCCTTTGTGTTGGTGGCCTATCCTGAAGTCCACATAATGCTGGATTTGCTAGAAAAAGGGGGTCATGGAAGCTTCCCTCCCAGATTTCAAAGGAAGAACTGGGAAGCCAGGCAACATGTGGCAGGGTCAGAATACCTGCAAGAAGGCCCAAACTGTTAAACTATATGAGTGAAACTAACGTTGCAAGAAAAGAATCCAAGATTTAGAAACACCAGGAATGTGGAATGGCAGCAAGGAAAGGGTGCTAGCTGAGAACTACAGAGCCAGGCTGTAAGAGGCAGTGAACTTCCCACTGCAATCACCCAGGATGCAGGGGCAGGGCTGCCAAGGCCCCTTGGAGATCACTTCTCACCACCATGTGCCATGGATGCCAGAAGTGGAGCTGTAAAGTCAAATGCTCGCCCTGTTCGATTTTGCTGCTGTTTTGGTCCCATTCCTTCTTCCTAGAATCCTGTTCTTCCCTTTGGGAATGCAAATATTTACATCTTGCAATTATATATTGGATGCATGTATTATTCATTTTGAAATTCATTGTCTTTTATTGGGGCTCACAAGAATTCACCTTGAGTCTCAGAGGAGACTTTGGGACTTTTCAGTGATGCTGAATAAACTAAAAGAATTCATGACTACCAAGCCATCACTAGAGAAATATTTAAAGAAATAAAACACAAAGAAGAAAGAGGAAATAAGTACCCCAACCAGAAAAGGGGTGAACTCCAGTAGGTGGGGAGTTCTCCACTAAGCAAAGGAGAAATAACACTATATTAAGCAGAAAATATAACTTAAAATGTAAGGAAACAGAAAAATCATTTCTCAATAATAACATTGAATGTCCAAAATATAAACTCTTCAATTAAAAGGCACAGAACGGCAATATGGATTAAAGAACATAATCCAACTATATGCTGCTTGCAAGAAAATCACCTTACAAGCAAAGATATCTACAGGCTAATGGTAAAAAAATGGAAAAAGATATACCATGCAAATGGAGACTGAAAACAAGTAAGTATAGCAATGCTTATATCTTATAAAGTAGATTTTAATTGAAAACTTACCAGAAGAGACAAAGCAGGTCACTTATTACTAGTATGAGGAATTATCCAGAAAGAAGATATAATGATCATATTCCCCAAATGTGGGTGCACCCACTTTTATAAAACAAATGCTTTAGGCCATTAGGTCAGAAATAGACCCAAATACAATAATATTCAGAGTCTTCAACACACTTCTCACACCACTAGATCTATCTTCCAGGCTAAAGATGAGTAAGGACTCTTCATACCTAAAGAACACTAAAAATCAAATAGACCTAAAAGATATATACAGAATTTTCCCACCGACAATACTGAATACACATTCTTCCCAGCTATTCATGGAACCCTCTCCAAAAGACCACATTCTGGGCTATAAAGCAAATTTAGCAAATTCAAAAATGTAGCATAATTCCTTGCATCTTCTCAGAACACAGTGGAATTAAAGTAGAAATCAATAAAAAAAAAAAGGAAGACCTAAAGAAATTACATAAATACATGGAGACTGAATGATACAGTTTTGAATGATGACTAGATCACAGGAGAAATAAGAGGAAAAATTAAAAAAAAATCCCAGAGTTAAATGAAAATATAGACATAACATACCAAAATCTATGGGACACTTTGAAGGCACTTTTAAAAGGGAAATATATACCACATAAGAAAAACAGAAGGTCACCAAATAAAAAACCTAATGACACACCAAAGAAAGAAATTGAAGGTCTTAGAAGATGGAAAGATCTCTCATGCTTTGGGATAGGCAGAATAAATGTTATCAAAATGGCCATTCTATCAAAAGTGGTCTATAGAGTCAATGCAATCCCTATCAAAATATCAATGTCATTCTTCACAGACCTAGAAAAATCAATCTCAGATTTTATATGGAGAAACAAAATACCCAGAATAGCCAAAGCAATTCTCAGAAGTAAGAACCATGCAGGAGGCATCACAATTCTTACATTATACTACAGAGCTACCGTAATAAAAACAACATGACATTGGCATAAAAACAGACACATAGACCAACGGAATAGAATAGAAGGACAGAGGCAAATTCACACACTTATAGCCAATTGATTCTCAACAAAGATGTCAAACACATTGGAAAAATGTGAGCCTTTTCAACAAATGATGTTGGGAGAACTGGCTATCCACTTGTAGAAAAATGGAATTAAATACCTACCTCTCACCCTGTATAAAAGTCAAATCAAGATGGATCAATGAACTGGAAATTAGACCAGAGATTTTGAAATTACTAGAGGAGTGCATAGGTCCAACACTCCAACATATAGGCACAGGTAGAAACTTCCTCAATAAGACCTCCATGACTCAGGAAATTAAAACAAGAATTAATAAATAGGATGGCATTAAGCTAAAAAGTTTCTGCTCCTCAAAGTAAACCATCAAGAGTCTAAAGAGAGGTCCTACAGAATGAGAGAAGATCTTTGCCATCTATTCCTCTGATAGAAGACTAATATCTAGGATGTACAAAGTACTCAAAAGGCTTAACACTAAAACAAACAAACAAAAACACAAAAAACTCAAATAACCCAATCAAGAAACGGGCAATTGAATTAGACACTTCATAAAAGAAGAAATTAAATTGGCCAGTAAATACTTGAAAAAATGTTCAGCACCATTAGGAATCAGAAAAATGCAAATCAAAACAACACTGAGATTCCATCTAGCCCCAATTAGGATGACATCATCAAGAAATCGAACAATAATAAATGCTGGTGAAGATGTGGTGAAAATAGAAACTCTTCTACATTTTTGGTGGGATTGCAAATTAGTGAAACTGCTATGGAGATCAGTGTGGATATTTTTCAGAAAATTAAGAATGGATCTACCATATGATCCAGCTATACTACTCCTGAGTATCTTTCCAAAGGGTCTGAAATCAGAATATTATAGTAATATATGCATATCAATGTTTATAGCAGCACAGTTCACAATAGCCAAATTATAGAACTAACCTAGGTGTCCATCAACAAATGAATTGATTACACTGTGATGGGGTAAACGCATAATGGAATTCCACTCATCAATAAAGAAGAACAAAATAATGTACTTTACAGAAAAATACATGGACCTGGAGAAGAACAAAATTGTCATTTGCAAGAAAATGCAAAATTGTCATTTGCAAGAAGGACCTGGAGAACATTATGTTAAGTGAGATTAGCCAGTCACAGAAAGTGAAGGGTCATATGTTTTCTCTCATATGCGGAAGCTAGGGAGTAACTGGTATACCAGAGGGACTCCAGATAATGGAGGAGAAACTCCGGTGGATTGAGGGAGGCGGTCTAGGGGAAGAGGGGGATAGAGAGAGGGAGGATCAGTAAGGAAGCACCTCCATCTACATTATGAACTTTTGTGAGAAAACCAATGTTAGTCTCAACATCCTGTGTGGGGGAGGGGAGGGAGCCGGCGGAAGCCCGCCAAGTGCTGTGTGCACGTGTGTCATTATCACTGTGAACTACATTATGATGTGAGACTATAGTGCATCAATGAAAGCATAAAAGTAAATAAATTAATTATTAAAATACTTGGTGGCTATGTGTGTGCTTGACTGATCCTCCACACCAGCTGTTTTATAACTATGTTCTAAACCTAACTTTTAGTTTTCCATTGTAAGGTGAAAATCTTTGTTTCAGAAGACCCCAGAAAATCTTCTCAAACCCTAGTTCTCACATTTGGTTCAGTGTTCTGCTGTTTTTGGAGCAATATTTCCATTCTCCATCCCCCCCCCCTCGATAAATTGGCAGTCACTTAAGAAGCTCTTCTATATACATTTCCCCAAGTACTTTAAACAAATTCTTTTCTAAGATGAGTTTTTATTGGTAATTTATTTCTCTAATTGATGGAAATTAAAATATGAGTGGCAAATTAGCTGAGTTTTATCTCAGGTGCAAAGATCATTGCAGTAATTCCTGCAACGCAGTCCTAATTGCTAACAGCATGACTCTGTGATTAGAAACATTACATTATTTCTTTAGCCTTTAATGCCAATCTCAGAACCATAACCAACGAACAGCTCTTCCAATTCCCACTCTCTGATAGTACCTGCTGCTTCTACAGCTTTGCACTACAGGATGTGAAGCTGCTGGTGGGATTTCTAGAACCTGTTGTGGGGCACCACTTCCTCCTCAGAGTAGTCTGGGGGGAAGAGATGCTGGATTCTGAAATATTAGGGGGTGTGGATCATTGCAACAGGAATGTGGGGCAACGCGACTTTTTATGGTTATGGTTTTCTCAGATAGTAAATAACTAAGGATAACAAGAACTACCCCATAGTGTTTTATCTGGTAGAGACTAGATTCAATAAAATGTTACTTTTATTTACAGTCTTTAAAGGCGTCATTCATTCATTAGCTTTCAGGTAAGATACTTGCATTTTAATAAGAGGTTTTAAATTTTTAATCAGAAAGAATACCTTAGTCCAAAGAATTTACTAACTGCTGGTGAAATTTTGGCTATTAGAAGTGTGTGTGTGTGTGTGTGTGTGTGTGTGTGTGTGTGTGTTTGCATGCATACACATGTTGGGGGAATTAGGACTAAATTACTGACCTCTGATCTTCATTCCTCTGAAATCATCTTCTAATACTTTATGTCATGTCTTATGAAGTCAGTAACTGGACTCTTGGTATTATTCTTAAAAATGAGCATCCCCAACCTGTACCTACATCTAAGCTGATCCCATCTCTTGGTGGCACCAGCCCAAAGTCTATATCTAGATTCCTGGTGCCCATGCTCACTTGTTTGGTTCACTTTGATTATTTGCCTCCCCTCCTCTCACCAAGTAGAGTATGCCTGATTCTTGAATCTCAATCATCAAAGATCCTTCTATTATTGCTTAAGGACAAATTGTGACAAGTGACCAGTTTTTTTTCTATGAACTTCTGACAATGGGAGACCATGTGATCATCACAGATATGTGGTTAGGTAGACCACTGTGGGCACTGTATGGAGTCAACTGTGTTTCCAGAATTGTCTGCATAGAGGAACTAATACTATTTTTCTGCTACATGACTGGAGTGAAAGATTTGTAATTAATTCTTAGACTACTGAAAGAAGACCCAGAAAAGAAACAAATTTTCAAGAATTTTAAAAAGTGGACTAATCTCAAGGTGTCATTTTTGTCAGGGAAATTTCATCTACATATTCAGGACCAGTTTTAAGTTTCTAGACACTCAAAAGGTCATTTGGCAGCATTCGCCATATCCTGGTCTTCACTGTTTAGGCAGTTGATGACTTATTTTGGAATTAAAGTTTTGTTGGAGCCTGGTACATGCTTTGTAATCACAGCATTTGGGAGGTTGAGACTAGAGGATCCGGGTTCCTGGCCAGCCTCAGCTACCTAGTGAGGCCTCCGCAACTTAGTGAGACCCTGTCTCAAAATAAAGAATAAAAAATAGGGCTGGGGGTGTAGCTCGGAGGTAGAATGCCCTTGAGTTCAATCCCCAGTACTGCAAAAAAAATTTTTTGTTGGTGGGAAGAAACTTTGAGCAATCTTAGTGTAAAGCTGCTAGGATTACAGTGATGAAGCAACTAACAACTTCGCGGAGGTTTCCTCTGCCAAGTTCTATTACAAACTAGAACGTTGAGTATTTTGCGACATAATTTTATGTATACATTATTAAAGTCTTTTATTTCCTCCTAAAGATTTTATACTTATTTTTGAAAGAGGAATCTTTTTCGCTAATTAGAATGTTTGTGGCTTTTAATTATGGACTTACTATTTTATTAATTATTGTTCTTTTCTTTTGTGTGTGTGTGGTACTGGGGATTGAATTCAGTAGTGTTCCGGTTCTGAGATACACCCAGAGTCCTATTTTATTTTTCATTTTGAAACAGGATCTCAGTAAGTTGCAGAGGGCCTCACAAATTGCTAAGGCTGGCTTCAAACCTGCAATCCTCCTGTCTCAGCCTCCCAAACATGCCTGGGATTACAGACATGTGCCACTGTGCCCGGTTTATTATTATTATTATTTTCTAATTAGCCTTTGAAGCATATTGATCTGCTGTTTAGCAATCTTACAAAAATTGTAGTTATAAGCAATATATATATGTGTATATATATGACCTTTGCCAGTGCAGATAATCATATCATCAGCAAATAACAAGTATTGTTTTCCCCTTTTTTTTTTTTTGGTACTGGGGGTTGAACTCAGGGGCATTCTACCTCCGAGCTATACCCCCAGCCCTATTTTTTTATTCTTTATTTTGAAACCGAGTCTCACTAAGTTGCGGAGTGCCTCACTAGGTAGCTGAGGCTGGCCGCGAACCCGGATCCTCCAGTCTCAGCCTCCCGAATGCTGGGATTACAAGCGTGCGCCACCACGCCCGGCTCTGTTTTCCCCTTTTTAATGCTTGCATGTTATTTCATTTATTTGCAGCATCAATTATCAACAATATTAATAGAAATGACTAGAATGGTTATCTTTATTTTATTCCTGAAATAAAAGAAATGCTTCTAACCCTTTACCATCAGGAATTATTTTTGGTATAATTTATTTTTAAAGTAATTTCTTCCTTATTTCTCTTCTTATTTGCTTTTTTTTTTTTTTTTTTTTTTTGCGGTACTGGGGATTGAACCCAGGGGCATTCTACCTCCGAGCTATACCCCCAGCCCTATTTTTTAATTCTTTATTTTGAAACCGAGTCTCACTAAGTTACAGAGTGCCTCACTAGGTAACTGAGGCTGGCCGCGAACTCGGATCCTCCGGTCTCAGCCTCCCGAATGCTGGGATTACAAGCGTGCGCCACCACGCCCGGCTCTTATTTGCTTTTTTTTACTAATTTCTATTTGCATGAGTACTAAATTTTATCACAGGCTTTTCAAACTTATTAAGATGGTCACATGCTTTTTCTCCTTTAGTTAATGTGATAAAATTACTGAAATGTTTTCTAATTTCATGCTATCTTTTCATCACTTGAGCCATTGTTACTAATTTTTAAAATATTTTACTGGCTAAAAGTGTGAGTATTTATTATTGGAGTCATAGATAAGGGAGCCCTCTGTTTATGAGATCAATTTACACAGCGACATTTTGTGCTCCTCCATCTGACCCCTGAGTTCTTATTTTTATTCAAAATAAACATCATCCAATGTCTGTACAGTGACCATTTATGTTTATACAGTGTTTTTCCCGCTGTTTTCTTAATCACCCCTGATAATGCTGTGAATCACTACACAATTAGGGCACCAAAGAGGTATATACTATTATGTGGGCTCATCAGTTCTTTTTCATAGGTATCCCTAGCCATTCATGGTCTATATTGTGTTAAGAAATGAGACAATGATGTTGGATCTCAGTAACGTTGCTTCCACTGAATCAACCTCAAAGAAAATTGGTCAAACAATATCTTTACAGGCAAAACCTCACATCTATCTCAGAAATACAAGTGTAGGGACAAGGTATGAGAATTTGACAGATGAAAGAAAGATCCTTAATACAGCCAGCTAGAATGTAATATGGGGAGAATTCTTGCATGAAGAGGCACCAGAGTGCTGACAGATACTGCAGAAGATATCAAAGGAAGACTTACCTTTAATCAAGATTCCTCACAACAAAATGGCCATAAGAAACATGAACTTCTCAGGGGTGACTCTGAGTTGACAGTGAGAAAGAGTGGGTCCATTCTCCCCTATTCGATTTCTCCAGAGACCTAATTGGGGCCTTATTGGAATCTTTAGCTTCCTTCTTAGTGTTTTGTAACTGATGGGAGAATTGGTCTTGTTTGTAGTTTCCTCCTCTTGGTGTTATGTGTCTACGCTTTCAGTTATTTCTGGCTTAGGCAGTGATAAAGGACTAGACAAAGCAATCAGGCAAGTTTTAAAAAATGGCTTGAAATCTAATCACCCCACATTTTAGATGGGGTATGAAAGACTACCATTGTATTCTTAGGGTTTAAAACACATGAAAATGCAAATTCAAGTCCATTGCAAAATGACCATGCAGAGTGGTAACATTTACTAAACACTGTTATTTATCTTTTAGAGATTTGTGTGAGATTTAGGTGCTAAACAAAGTAGATGCGGGTCACCGGCTACAGGTGGATATTTTGATTTGATTATAGAGAACAGTTCAAGTGAAAATGAAACAAGGAGTGGAGAGGAACCCTAGACCTGGAGGGAGGAAGTGAGGTCTTCAGTTTCAGCTCTGCTACCAAGAAAAAGATCAGGGGAATTCACTGGACCTCTCTGAACCTCAGTCTCTGTGTCTGGTAAGTCCAGTGAGAATCCACCCCAGGAAGTGGACCTTTTGAATTCCCCTCTCTCCCTAGTATTCAGTAGGCTCTATACTTCTTTTAGACTAGGCTTTGAGTGCATACCTACAATATACACTCATCCAAGAAACAATGAATCACTAAAGAAGCCATGGTTTCCCTTGGCCTGTGCTGGGTGCAGAATGAAGGTTGAAACTCTTAGATTGGGATTGAAGAAGAATGCTCTCTAAACTCTCATCTATTTTAGCCTTTGGTTTTATCATTTGAAGTTACTGTGGAGTGCCCTCTCAGTTCGTCCAAGGTTTGAGGTATGTAACTGGGCTATACCCAGCTCTCAAGGAGCTGGAGCCCCCTCTACAGCTCCTCATGGAATTAAATATCTAGGGGGTACATGTTCCACTGCACATCTGGGTCTGATGCAGTAAAAGGAATTGCAGAGTGCATTACAAGACTCTAGCCATGTCCTACAAGGTAAAATGTATCAAGACTGAGCTTAGATAGCTGGATGATTCTTGACCAAAAGCATTTGGTTAATTGACAAATTAGTGAGGTCATGGATGTTAAATAGCTTTATTGACTCCTAATGTATGCATACATCAAAAGATTGTATGATACCTCATAAATGTACACAATTATTTGTAAATTAAAATAAAAATTTAAAAAATAGTTTTAAAAATCTGTCAGGCAGAGAGTCCCAGGTGTTTGAAATATGCAGCAACAGAAACAGCAGCAGCATTTGCTCCAAGGAGTGTGGCTAAACTAAACCCTTTTGCAGTTTGGGAAGCACTGAACATATTATCTGTCTCCTTCCACTGTTCTTTCTTTCTGATTCCCCAGCCCACAACCATAATATAATCAATCACAAGTATGGAGTGATATAGAATAGTATAGAATGTTTTTCCTCTTGAGGTAATCACTGTATTAAGATCTTCCCATTCATCAGTTATTTTCTTATTCAACCAAAAATTTGTAGAACATCCTTCACTCTTAGGAGTTGCAGGAGACTGTGGGGTAAAACATTAGGAAAAACATTCATGTTCTCTGCTGAGAGGACAGACCAAGGGAAAAAAAGCATGAGTTGCATAATCTTACAAATGAATGTAGATGTTAGGATGAGGGTTCTGATGCATAAACTGCACCTCGTAGAGAACTGATGAATGGGGTGTTTGGATAAAAGTCTGTAAGAAAACAAAATTTAAGCTGAGACTTGGAGGATGAACAGAAGAAAACTAGGAGAGGAGCAGAGTACTTCAATTAGAGGTAACAACAGGTGTGGAGGGCCTGGAGAGGCAGAATATGGACACCTGGAGGAACCAAGATTAGATCGGTGTGTCTAGAACATGAAAAGTAAGGCAGATGTGGGATTAAAGTAGTGGACAGAAACCTGGGAGACAAAAGGGAGGCATGAAGGTCAAGTGCTGAGGGAAGCTCCTGATAAAGGTAAGCTATAGCAATAGAAAAAGAGGAAAAGTAATTCTGTGGTAAAAAGAATGTTCTGGTTCCCGAGTTCAAATTGTTGCAGAAGGTTAGCCACAGTTTGGGAAGTTACTCCAGGAGCTTAGCAAGGAAATAAAAAGGTAGCCTTGGAGGACTAGCAGGCATAGAAATGGGGGAGTGTGGAATCTCAAGGAAGAAAACCAATTAGGACTTTATGAGTTCATGGACATGAGGGGTAAAGAGAAGGAGAAGTCAAGAAGGATTCTGGCTTATGCCAGTGACTCAAACAGAGTAGACAGGAATCATTCTTTCTTGAATACTTATTCAGATTCTGCAGATGGGTACTAATATTATCTTGTTAATTTCATGCATGAGGAAAGAGGTTCAAAAAAAGGATAAGAAATGTGCCCAAGGAAGCACAACTAATAATTGGCCAAGTAGAGACACGAATGAGGACAGGTAGACATTAAATCCTATGCTCTATCACCCTCTGCATGGAACCTTCTCCATGTCTTGTGTTATTTATTGCCTTCCATATGCTGCCTTTATGTATTTCTTATGCTTTCTCTCTAACCAAGTTGTTCAGCCACTACTTGAGTGTTATCATCTTGGAATCCTGCTCTGTGCTGGGTGTACCCAATACACCAATCAGTAAACTAGTTTGTGCCAATGAGGGAAAAGTGCATCCATTTTATCTCAAGTTTTCCAAATAGCACCTTTCCAAATTTGCATGAACAGCAATCAGGACTTGGATGCTCTCGTTTGGTAGTTTGTAATGTAATCCTACTAAAAATTCCACAGGAATGTTAATCTCTCTGTCCTTGTTCTGCAGCCCTTATTCTCTTGGAAGAAAGGGCTCATGGTCAGGTCAGAGTTCCCAAGGAAATTGCCTCCATCCTTAAAAGCAGATTCAAGAAGGAATGGAATGGGAGGTCTGTGGTGTTCATTCTTTGCAAAAGTTTGCAGTTTTCCTACTTGAAAGCATAGTCTGGAAAGACACATTGACTTACCTGGGATTTTCTAGAAGCTTTTCACTGGCTTTTGACTAACAAATCAGGAATATTTAATGGAATAGAGATACCCAGTGAATACTTAAAACAACTTCTATTTTAAAGCATTGTCCTTTGTATGATGAAAAAGTGACAGTCATCTTAATGAACACAATGCATTCACACGCTGCACTCAACATTCACACACTGCACTCAACAAGTGTTTTGTATTCTTATTCTCAGGTGTCACCTAATCGAGCAGCACAAGAAATAAAAAGGAAGATCATTGTCCAAATTAAGGAAAACCAGTGCAGATGATATGACCCTGTTGACTCAGTATCCAAAAAATGTTAGTTTCAAATACTGTATTCCCTTTCCTTCAGTGGATACTCGCCCACAGTTAAAGTAGGACCTTACCACTAGTTAAGTACCAAGCACTCTTAAGTGGCCCCATGTAGCCGTCTGTTAAGAGGAGGCTTATGCCTCCCTGTGCCAGATGTCTTAAGTCTCTCAACATTACTGGTTCTCAGTCAACAGGAAATGCTATACCAAACAGCAGCAATCAGAAAATTGTGTTGAATAGTCATCTTCATCTCAGGTACACACACAGGTGTTGTCAGGATGGAAACTTCATTTGGTTGCTTGTTTTTGAGTGTATAGGTTTCCTGCTTGCCTTTAAGTTCTTTGCCTCCAATGATTGGCTACTGGCAGATAAAGAACAACACTCCCAATAAAGATGTTTTTATATATTTGATTTTCTGAATAGATATAAAATGATTTTTAGTAAGACACCCACAAGCAGACCCCTATAGAGGAGGTTTTTTTTTTTTTTTGAATGTGTCAAAAACCTACACTGATTGAGAACATTGAGGAAACATTAAAATTCTTCTACCAAAAGCTTGGAAATTATGTTTTTCAAAATTCCTCAGAGGCTTTGATAAATAGTTTCTAAATCTGAACAATTTTGAGTTTTCTATTGGCTCTGATTTTTTAAATTGTTGGGCTGGGGGTATAACTCAGTGGTAAAGTGCTTGCCTAGCATACAGGAGGGCCTGGGTTGGATCCCCAACACCACCAAAAAGGAAAGAAGGAGGAAAGAAGGAAGGAAGGAAGGAAAGAAGGAAGGAAGGAAGGAAAAAACAAAGGAAGAAAGAGTTAGTTTATAGCCATGACAAGTTTCTCTCCATCATTTGGAAAACAAAGCAAGAAGAAATTAATGTGCGTTTCAGCAAGGAGCATAGTTTAGTCTTTTAGGAAAAACTAGGAAATACAAAAATTCAAGTTGAGTTAGGTCATCCTAATACATGTGTTAAGTAAGTAACCCAAATTACTTCATGTGATTGTAGAAATGTAAGAAAAAAACTCATGTACCATTGATATAGTCTGCCAAATGGGTCATTCTTACATTGAGTGGGATCTATATATAAAGGTGCTCCAAAGAAACACAACCAATACACACCTGTGTATGTATGTACAATTATTTTTAAAATTCCATATATATTTGATTTAAACAATTATAGAGGCTAAGAAGCCCCACATCAGCATGCTTCACAACCTCTGTGTCTATCTAGAATGTTTCAGAACATTCTCATCACCTCATCAGGAAACCTCATATCCACTAGGCTGGTACTCTCTATTCCTCCATCCAGGGTCTCAACCCCTGGCGGCCATCAGTCCACTTTATGTCTCTGTTCTTAGCACTAGGCACCTAGCACTCAGTCAATTTTGGGGGTGAGTCAAGGATAACATTCTGTAAGAAGAAGCAGAGGGCAGGTCTCTGGTCTTCAGGCCAGAGCATGTTGTGAGGCTCATTCTGGAGCCAGGCTGCCTGGGTTTAGTTGGACCTCAATAGGATTTTCAGCTTTATGCAGCAGTCCATTTTTATCATTTCACGCAGATCCACTGTCCCACCAATTTACCTAAAAATACATGGTACCCCCATCTCCTTTCTGTTTCCAAATGCTTTCTCCAGCCTCTCCTTCCTGTTCAGATTGCTGCCTTTCCACACATAAATTGCCTAGACTTTGGGATCCTAACCATGATACAGAGGAAGAGACCACCTCTTTGCAGCTCAGTAGGATGGCATCTTTTTATGCCTCTGTTTCCCCACCTACAAGATGAGAACAATAATAGTGTTAACTTTGAGAAGCTGTTGTGTCAATAATAGGAGTGAATGTGTGGAAAACCCTCAAAGCAGTGTCTGGAATACAGCAAACCCGGATAGTGTGTGTTAAATAAAGCTGACACTAGACTACATTGATGTTGGAGTCCCTTTGGTGCTCATTTTCCAATAGAAAATCAGAACAAAAACTGCCACACTGAGACGGAATGGCTATCCATGAAAAGGGACTTTCATGCCATTTTTGCTCTTGAGTAATTGTCCAATTTCTTATCCCACTGTTGTCACACTGGCCATCCTGCCTTGTAATCCTTTCCTACCCCAAAGCCCAGACTCTACCCAGACCTAAGGTGCAACCTTGAATGCAAGTTCCAGGAAGGTAGAGGTCACTTCTGCTTTGATCATCTCTGTATTCCTTACACCTAGCATGTAATCAAACTCAAAGATTGGCTGCTAAATAAATAAGTAAACTCATGCATAAAATATCTATTGTTCTGGCTATAAAATTTCAGAATGCATTGCCCCTGCCCCTCAGCTGAATGCTCTGCTTCAAAAGGAAACTTGTCAGAGCATAAAAGCTCATGCAAGACCTGCTCCTCCCTCAGCTTGCTGGCTGCACCTGATGTCATCACCTCTGCTTTTGTGTGAGAGGAAGAGGTAAGGAGAGACAGGGACACTGATTTCTGGTGTTCTTTGCAGCTGAGCTGATCCTTGCACTGTTTTAGGTTCTAGCAAGGCCTCAGCTTTGACGTAAAAAGTCTCCAGTTCTATATAAATAATGGTCATAATTAATAATAAATGAACAGCCCCGGGAATGTGGAACAGAGTTTAATGCTGGAGATTTATACAGTTGCATGCAGTGCCAATATAAGGCATGGCTATGGAAAAAACCCACAGAGCTATAATATCAGAACCAGGACACTGCTAGTAAATGCCATGCAACTAGGAGCTCACAGCCTTGTAGATAATCGCAGTTGTCATCACACATTTTCCTGGGTGTCATTCAGAGGGGAGTATTTTTATCTTTTTAGTCTCTCTTCCTCTGTATCAGGGTTAGGCTCCCAAAGTCTATGCAATTTATGTGGGGAAAGGCAGCAATCTAAACATGAAGGAATAGCAGGAAAAAGTATTTGGAAACAGAAAGGAAATGGGAGCATCATGTATTTTTAGGTAAAATGGTGGGACCAGTGGATCTGGGTAAAATGATAAAAATGGACTGCTGCAGAAAGCAAAGAAGGTGCATTATTGGGGTAAAAATCATGCAAACTTCTTAGCTCAGATGCTCTAGCCTGGCACTTACTGGGTGCAATGCTTGAGCTTTGTTTTACCACCTATTCCTTCTGGAAAACATACTTGTACAGTTTTTAGTCCAATTCTGCCATCTTCCTTCAAATCTTCATTTGCTGTGATGAAAGTGGCAGCTTCAAACATTATCAAGGTCACTTGGCTGATCAACTGCTCATCATTACCAGGAGAAAGGAGATGTAAAAATATCAAGTTGTTAACAGGATTCCCAGAGCAGACCACACACACACACACACACACACACACACACACACACACACACACACACACACAATTGACAATAGTGCTTGACATGGAATGAGCATCTAAGGAATGGAGGCTAAAGTCTTTCCCATAGTGTCCTGGCTCAGACTGCCTCGTAGTCCATGAAATGACCCGTTAGCTCTACCTGAAACAAACTTTTGACTCAGTATCCTGCTTAAACTTGCCATGTAAGCATCTCAAGACTTGCAGCAATGGCACTTGTCACTATATATATATATATATATATATATATATATATATATATATATATATATATTATCTTTGTCTTTTAAACTGTATTGTTCCATGAGATATTGAACAAGGAGCTATGATACCGGGTGGTCAAGATGGAGTTAATACTTTAGAAAACCAAGGCTACTGTCTACAAACTTTGAGGAGGAAGCTGGTGTTCTTTTTTTTTTTTTAATTTTTTATTGTAGTAATTCGTGCAACATAGCATATATCTTTGTTAAGTACAAGTTGTTAACAACATATTTGCACACACTTCTCATTTGACCCCTTCCCCAATTCCCACCCCATTCCCTCCCCCTCCCTCCCCCTCAGGTTCACATCAGTGAGTGACCTTGATATGATTGTGTAAGTACATC
>PVLC010012560.1:0-30946 GCA_004027655.1 Graphiurus murinus
AATGTCCAACAGCTGGCTCAGGATACATTACTCTACATTTGTTGAGTGGAGGCAAGTGCGGTGCCAAGAACATACTCTCTAATTCATGGTATCAAACCCCAGCAAAGGAAACTTAGCATTCTGGGTCACTGTGTGTGTAAGGTGATGGCTAGCATTTTTTGCTTTGATTCATCTCAGTTGACATAGAAAAGTGGCCATAAAAATAAACTGTTCGTACAGATGTGTTTCTCATTTCACTCCCTCTCTCTACATATTCTAACGTGAGAATGTACCAAAGAATAAGTCCAGCTGGATAACTATGTGTGTATGAATTTGTATGTATATATGTATGTATGTACACCTACATACATATATTTTATTGAATTAATTAATTACTATCTTAACCCAAGTTGTAAAAGCATACCTAGAACTCACTCTGTGTGTGTGTGTGTGTGTGTGTGTGTTACTGGGAATTGGACCCAGGGGTGCTCTACCTCTGAGCTAGACCCCAACCCTATTTCATTTTTTTATTTTGAAATAGGGTCTCACTAAATTGCTGAGGTTGACTTCAAACCTGCAATCCTCCTGTCTTGGCCTGGAATTACACTTGTGCACCACCACGCCTAACTCATACCTAGAACTCTTTGAAAGAGCCTGGATTGCCAATCTTCTTATCTGCTTTCAACACCCACACTCTTAGCTTTCAATTGGGAGACCTTTGGGAGCACACTTGTTATTCTGCATTCATCCTGTCTTCTTCCCTTGGTCCGAGGGTTTTATGTCACTGACCATTGTTTATAGAGCCCCCACCAGCTCAATTTTATTCTTGCTTCTCCATCTAAAAATATATGAGTAAAGAACATGTTTGTAGATATCACTTTGAAACAGGAGGGCATTTAAAATCCAACAATAAACTGCATGCTACGGCAAAAGAATATTGTGCTGACTTTTGCATAGTCACAAAACCCAGAGCAGATTATTCAAAGAACTCTCTGGAAGCTGACAAGCTTATAAAAGCAGTTCTAAGGGGAAAAAAATTTCTGCATCCTGCATATATAACAAAGTTACAGCGTGTCATTTGCTCTATAAATTGTCACCATTACCACTTGGAGCTGAAGGAAATGTACATAGATAAAGATATACATGTGCATAATTTTATATTCCCAGAGGAGACTGAAAAATTATGTGCATTAAATAGTGTTTTAATTGCAACATGAAAAACAGCATTTAATGGCTCACAATGTGGTTCACAGTCCCACAAGGGTAAAGTCAAGTGCAAGTGTTGCTCGATATAATGGGGAAAGATTGGCCTTTCGAGGCGCCCAGGCCTACATGCAAGTTCTGACTGTCACTTCCTGGATCTACTACCTCTGGTCACTCACTTGCTCTGAGACTCAGTTTCCCCATCAGTAAAAGAGAGATATTACACATCTATGATATAGAGTTATGAGAATTAAAGGAGAATGAATGCTAAGTCTCCACCTGTCACTGGTTTTGGCAGATTATCAAATCACTTAGAAAGTTAAATGTAGAGATTTATTATTTCTCTATGAATCACCAAACCAGCCAATATCATTAAGGTCATTCAATATCTGACACATATTTTGTTTTTTTGGTACTGGGGATTGAACCCAGGGGACACTCTATTTCCAAGCCACACTGCTAGCCCTATTTTATTTTTATTGTGAAACAAGGTCTCACTAGGTTAATGAAGTCTCAGTACTTGCAGAGGCTGTCCTTGGATCTGTGATCCCCCCATCTCAGCCTCCCAAGTACTGGGATTACAGGCATGTACCACCACTCCCGGTTTCTAACATATATTTAAGACTGAAATGCAATATGTCTGTTTTCAGTTGTCAAATTCTATGGTTATCTCATCTTGTATGAAGGCAGGGTGTACAATTTCTCTGAATACCAATATTAAGAAAACGACTCCAAAATATATGTGAGAACAATATTTAGGCCTCACTAGAGCATTTCCATTTATTGATTTTCTGATAAACCTATGCTCTTTATTTATACTCATAAATAGCAGGTGGTCATTCATATAACATTCACTCTAAGAACCAACAAGCTCTGTGCTTTCATGTGTAGTATTACTTCATTGCTTCAAGTATGTGCCATAACTTCCCATCGTGTTTGGAAGGCCCAATTCAAATATTTCTCATTCATGAAAATGTTCTACCATGGTTGGTCTCCAGTCTGAGAAAAGCTTGGAGCTTGGTTGTGGACACGAGACTGTCCCTCCTTGCTTAGCACTGGATTGAGCAGAGAAAGTGCCACTCCATACTCAGGAACAGGCTGAAGGGCTCTAAGTGATTACAGACCTTTCTGGCACTGGCAATTAGGGAGGGAGAGAGGGAAAGAGAGAGGGGAGTGGGAGAGAGAGAGAGATTTTTCTTCCTTTCTACAAACAGAATTTCCATTTCCATTTTTATTATGTAAGTGAACAGACTTTTATCATTGTGATAAGCGCCTCACGTTGAGACTGTGAGGACTCCATTTTCAGCAACTGAAGGTCTTGCCCCACAAGGGCCTCGTGCATTGACATGTGGCTCGTTCAACACACATTGTGTGGGGTCTTAAACATGCTACATGCTACATGCTCTTGATCTTCTCACACTATCCCAATCTAGTGCCAGCCTCTTCCCTTTGCCCCCAGACCCACCATCCATCCCTCCCCACCTTGTTCTGTGCTGGAAAGACAAACTATAAAGACCACTCACATGGTTCCCTTTCCACTGGTTTCCAGTTTGGTCCCCACAACAAGGAATACAGCATGGGAAGACCTAAGCCTGGGTATTTACACCCTTGACTACCTGCCTGTCAGATGCCACCATGTCTTACAGCTCCTGTCAGGTGGAACGCCACAGCTAACACCTCCCAGCTGGGAACCATCTCCTCCACTTGTCTTTTAGGCACAGGTTATGGCTCTTCTCTGCTGCTAACCCCAAAAGTCCCATACTATTTTGGGGGGTAGCTTACTATTTATTGTTGGTTTCCTTAAATCTAGTCCATGCCATTGTAATTAGCCTCTTACAGAAGTTTGATGCTGCCATTGGGTTCCTGCCAGGACCCCCAACAGTGCCTTGAATGCAGTTTCTACACATCAAGGAAAAGCCACTCTGGACCAGACAGTCATGGCTTGTTGTTATAGCAGAGCTATTATGGGAACAGCTGCATGAACAAACAGTAGCCTCTTTGCTAGTAAAGTGTCAGAGTCATTATCATGATCTCTCAGGTCATATGAAATCAACAACTGGATTTATGCAACAAATCAATCAGGGAAAAGGAAGACTTCAGTAAGATAATGAGAATACTACTGAGCACTCTGTCAGAAGATAAATATGGTTGAATATCTCCTAATCTCTTGCAAATAGCACAACCCTACCAAAAATTAGCCTTTTCTGCTCCTACCATCACTGAAGAGCATCATTAAATAAGCAGAGAGAGATGGGCAAGATCCTTGAACTTTAATAAAACGGCTGAGATAAATGAACACATACTGTTTTGAATGTAGCATTGAATTCCACAAAGCCCTAGTATATTCAGGGCCATACCATCCTATGGTACCTAAAAATATTATGCAGAAATGTAAGTTGACCTGAATGTAATAAGCTAATTGAATATTGAAGTCCCCTATTCATGTAATGATGCTTTGCCCTCTAGTTACCTTCTTGAGATCTCATATTTCAAGGAAAAGAACTAGATTTTTACTTGACAATGGGCTTCTCATTTAAATTAAGATCCTTGTCCTAAAATGTTCTCTGGATCCTCTTTGGGTGACCTCTCATCTTCCATAGTCCCAAACCTTTTCCCTGGGACCATGTTCTCAGGAGTCTCATTTGCCCAGGGATGCCTTTTACTTCCTCGTACCCGCCTTCCTTAATCAAGTTTCTCCCCCTCCTTCTCCTCCTCTTCTACTCCTTGCTTCCCTCATTCAAGGACACCTCAAAAGAGAAAAAAAAAATGTAAAAAATAATTCAGCTTAAAATGCACATTGAGGTCTCATCCATATTCTATACCAATTTCCAGACCATAAAACTCCTATTGGCAGACAAAGTATTCCTTGATAAAGCCTAAAATAGCACCTTTTATCTGGTGTGTTTTTTAAAAAAGCATACCTTGAAGGGACTTTAAAAAATAGCGGCATGTAGCCATGCATAGTGGCACATACCTGTAATCCCAATACAGGATAGGAGAATCACAGGTTCAAAGCCAGCCTCAGCAACTTAGTGAGACCTGTTCAAAGTAAAAAAATAAAAATAGGGCTGGGGATATAGCTCAGAGGTAGAATGACTCTGAGTTCAATTCCCCAGTACCACAAAGAAAAAAAGTGGTATGTAGCCATGTAAAAGGGATTCTTCTCTTTTTATTCCTTTTTTATGAATGGATGCAAAGATTCTTCTCCCTAAAAGCACCTAAGAGAGAACACCGGCTGTGAGGTGCTTAAGGAAGGGAAGCATCTGGAAGGTGTAAGACTTTAGGACACACTGATGATCCCACAGGCTATTTGCAGGGTGTCAGATGTGGAGCCCACTGTGATGGATACCAAGCTCACAGCCATCAGTGCCAAAGTGACCTCTAGTCCATGGCGTCATAATTCTGGGCATAATTCCGCCCTCCACCGTGAGTAACAATCACTTCAGTGGCTACACAGTGCCTGCACTCCAGGGCTTAGGCTCCCCCAACGCCTGACAGCTGCCCATTAGTCTGTACAGGACGGACACCCAGTAAGTGATTGTTGAATAAATGCTAAGTAAGAGTCAGACAGCGAGGTCCACTCCTCTCACTCTGAAGTAGACCAATTTCCATTTACCCTTTATTGTCCAGATCTGGGTTGCAGCCAGTTATCCCAACTTGAGGACTGTGAAGCCTCAAATTAGCACGTTCACTGTACCATATGAGTCATCTTCAAAGAACTTTCCCATCCGAAGCTAATTACCCTTCCCCACCCGGCTGTGAGGTAAGCACAGAGAGATCCGCTCCAGGGGACGGGGAGGAAATTGGGGATGGGGAGGTCACAGGCTGTGCCAAAGGTTACTAAGGGTGTCTGCAGGGGAATGAAGTCATAATATAGTAATTCCACATTCAGTTTCTTCAACCTCTCTGGAATCCAGGCCTATTCACCCAGTCCCACACCCCTTATCATTCCCTGGGCTTTGGTGAAGGTGTAGACAGAATCTAGCCGATAGAAGAATTTCAAAGGAAAAACAAACAAAAAAAGTATTAGTATTGTCCCACAATAACTCAGCAACAGAAGTCAGCTTTCCCAGATTTATTCCAGTGGAGATCCGTTGTGAGATAGATTTAGTACTGCTTCCTAGAAAGAAGGCTGAGAATGACACATCTCCATCTGTCCTCCCGAGAAGTGCACAGTGAGTCTCACTCTGGGTTTTCAGAGACACTAGCTGGTGCACAGGTGGCCTGGGGGCTCAGGGCTCTGCCTGCTCACACCTGCGAGCTGCTCAGAGCAAGATGAGGGCACAGCCTCTTTGACAGACCCCCCAAGGACCTTGCTGTGCAGCACACTTCCCATCTCTGATCTGTCCCCCACAACCACAGGCCTCATGTATTTTGCTGAAGGAGAACCCGGGTTGGCTATTTTCAAGAAAGAAGCTAGCTTCAAGCACCATGACCATGCCCTTTCTCCTTTGTTGTTGTCTCTTCCTCCTTCCACCTGCCCCATCCCATGTTCCAGGTTTTTAAGTTCTTACCATTTACTTTTCTATACCAGGCTGTACACCATGCTATTACTGGCACTTTCCTTCTTTCCTTGGACCACATTCACTCTCACACATTCAACTCTCATTATTATATTATCAATTCCTTTTGTGTGTGTGTGTGTGTGTGTGTGTGTTACTGGGGATTGAATCCAGGGGCATTCTACCTCTGAGCTACACCCCCAGTCCTATTTTTTATTCTTTTTTTTGAAATGAGGTCTCACTAAATTGCAGAGGGCCTCACTAAGTGTCTGAGGCTGGCCATGAACCCATGATCCTTCTGTCTCAACCTCCCAAGTACTGGGATTCCAAGCGTGCGCTATTATCAATTTCAAAACCACCATGTTTCTCCCTGACCTGAGGAAGGTTTTCCACCATTTTTATATAGCATGAGTTGAATAGATGACTTACAACTTCATTTGAAGAATGACTAGTCCAATATTAAAATAATCTAATATACCAATAATTAAAATAGGATGGTACTAGCATATGAGTAGATAGATAAGTAGAACAGAATAAAAAGTCCATAAATTGATTCAAATCCACATGGGATTTTACTACACAGTAAAAGTGCCTTCTCAAACTAGTAAGATAAGAATGGACTTTAAATAGTTGAGTTGAGACAACTGGGTGGCTAGGCAAAAAATAAGGTTGGATACATACCTTGTCACATACACAAAGCTATTAAGGTTCCAGAAGAAAAAATTTGAACACAAAATGATATTTAATAATCTCAAGGACTGTATTGGTTAGTGTTTGCATCACTGTGATTAAAAAATACCTGACAAGCATAACTTAAAGGAAGAAGTATTTATTTGACTCCTAGTTTTAGAGGTTCAGTTCATGGCTGGTCATCTCCAAAGCAGAAAAATATCAGGGGCAGGGACTCAGGGAATGGTAGAGGAAAAATCACTCTCAGCTTATGGTGCCCTGTAGCAGAGAGAGAAAGAGGAGGAGGCCGGGGACAGATCTGGTCCTCAAAACCATGCCTCCAGTGACCCACCTCCTCCCACCATGTCACACTCCAAGGCTGAGCTACACTGCTTAACACATGAGATTGTGAGGAACGTTTCAAATCTGAACCATAGCAAGAACTTATTGGTGGAATAACAATGTGGTATATTCTAAAAAGTCCTTATATGTTACTGATATATATTGATGTACTTATGAAGAAAATAATATGATGTCTGGGATTTGCTTTAAATATTCTTAAAATTGTGCATGGATGTCTTTACCTATACTAGCTTGTACCTAACAAAGATGTGTGATTACAATGCACCAAATAAGGGAAAGATGAAATAAAAAAAAAAAAAGATTTGTTAAAGTTACACTGGGAGATCTTGGATCTACGTAATCCAGAGCCCATTTCTATTAATCTGGCAGAAACAGCTAAGACATTTGTAGATCGGCTTCAAGCTTTGGTCACTACCTGGCCCTCGTTTACCTCCTTGCTAGGAGGAGTTATCGTAGCAACAGCAATAGTCATTCTAGGTTTATGCATTCTACCACTCGTTGTATGCCTTGTGATCAATGCCTATGTTAGTATATGAGCAGATTTACATGGAATAAAAATGCAAGCACTGCCTCCCACAGGGCCTGGTAGTCAATGATGGGTTTGATTTTCTCAGGGCAAATCAACCTAAGCAGGGCTTGTTGAATGACTCATTGAGACCCCATGACGGGTAAGATTAAGCACCTGATAGGATACAACGACCTAAGACAGGCACAGTCCTTTGTGCATTTTAAAATAAAAATGGGGGAGTTGTGGGAGCCCAGCTGGGCCCTTTCCCCCCTGGCAGTTGCTATCTGCATATATGAGCAATTATACTGACTCTTCTGCTATGGCTACATTGGCATCTTGAAGTCTGGAGATTGCCCCTAGGATGCGTAGATGAAAGACCCTCCTACTTCTTAGAAAGTAAATATATGACCCTAAAGGAATATGGTTTTATGAGTCTAGAAAGTTTGCTTTACCAGGCTATGTTAAGAATGTGGGCTATACATGTAAAATGAAGAAGTGGTACTATTTGTGATCTGACAATGATTGATATGTCATAAATGTCTATGGAACCCTATTGCACACAAGAAATGTATAAAAAATCTGTGCTGAAAAAATAAATAAATAAATTTTAAAAAATAATACTTTTCTCTAAAAATAAAATAAATAAATAAATATTCTTAAAATTGGTAGGGCAAGCAACAGATAAGACAAGATCAGCAATTTTTTTGGGGGGGGGTGTGATACTGGGGATTGAACCCAGGGGCATTCTACCTCCGAGCTATACCCCCAGCCCTATTTTTTATTATTTATTTTGAAACAGGGTCTCACTAAGTTGCAGAGTGCCTCACTAGGTAGCTGAGGCTGGTTGCGAAACCGGATCCTCTGGTCTCAGCCTCCCAAAAGCTGGGATTACAAGCATGCGCCACCACACCCAGCTAGCAAAATATTTTTAATTGTTAAAACTGGATGGTGGAGCTGGGTGTGGTGGTGCATGCCTGTAATCTCAGTACTTGGAGGGCTGAGACAGGAGGATCACAGATTCAAGGCCAGCCTCAGCAACTTAGTGATACCCTGTTTCAAAATAAAAAACAAAACAGAGCTGGGGATGTAACTCAGAGACATAAGACCCCTGTATTCAGTCCCTAGTGCCACAAAAATGAAAAAAGCCCCAAAGACCTGGATGGTAGGTACCTAGGATGCCTTATACTATTTTCTCTAATTCATATATGCTTAAAATTTTACATGATAGTTCTTTTTTAAGTACCAGGAGAAAATGCGAGTGACTTGCTTAGAGTTAGAAAAGTTCTTTTCTAACTACGATTCAAAACCCATGAAATAAAAACTAGAGTTGGATAAATTCTACATTCAACAACTTCTACACGCCAAAAAATACCATAACCAAAGTCAAGACACAATCTGGGTAAAATATTTTCACTCATATAACAGGCAAATATATATATATATATATATATATATATATATATATATATATATATATATATATAACTATCAGCAACCCAACAGAAAAACTGGCAAAGAATATGAACACACATTTCATATAATATAAATGAAATAATCTTTAAACATCATGAGAAAGGCTAAGCATTTTTTCAAATAGGGGAAATTTATTTATCATTATTATTTTTTATTTTATTGGTGCATTGTAATCATACATCTTGGTTGGGTACAAGCTGGTAAAGGCATACATGCACACATTTGTCATTTAACCCTTCCCCAATTCCCACCCCATTGCCTCCCCCTCCCTCCTTCTTAAGTTCAGTTTAGTAGGTGACTTTGATATCATGTACATTACGGTGTTCCCCTCCCCTCTCCTAGCCCCTTTAGTTAAGTCAGCTTCTTTGCTCATCTAAGATTTCTCCTTTTTCATCTGGAGTCCTGCTTATGCCCCATATTCTCCCTAGCATCTGCATATTAGGGAGAGAATATGATTTTTTACTTTTTGTGACTGACTAATCTCACTTTCCAGTTCCATCCATTTTCCTGCAAATAACATGATTTTGTTATTCTTTATGGCTAGTAAAATTCCATTGTATACATATCCCATAGTTTTGTAATCCATTCATCTATTGATGGACATCTTGCTGCTTCCATAGTTTGGCTCTTGTGAATTGTGCAGCTATAAACATAGACACACATGCATTGATCTGATACTTTGGTTTCCATTCTTTTGGGTAGATATCCAGAAGTGGTATTGCTGGATCATATGGCAGGTTCATTCCAATTCATCTGAGGATACTCCATACTGCTTTCCAAAGTAGTTGTACCAATCTGCAATCTCACCAACAATGTATTAGTGTTCCCACTTCTCCATACCCTCACCAGTATTTATTGTTGGTTGTGTTTACTAATTGGTGTTAGGTGAAATCTCAAGGTAGTTTTGATTTGCATCTCTCTGATTGCTAATGATGTGGAACATTTCCTCATACAAATGGCCATTTGTATTTCTTCTTTTGTGAAGTGTCTATTTAGATCATTTGCCCATTTTTAAATTGGGTTATTTGTTTTCTTAGCTGTGAGTTTCTTGAGTTCTCTGTATATTCTACATATTAGTCCTCTATCAGAGGAATAGCTGGAAAAAAAATTTCCCCCTCTGTGGGCTCTCTGTTGAGGTTCATTATAGTTTCATTTGCTGCAAAGAAGCTCTTCAGTTTAATTCAATCCCATTTGTTGATCTTCCTTTGAGTTGCTTGTGCCATTGGGGTCTTGTTGAGACAGTTTTTACCTGTGCCTATGTGTTGAAGTATTGGACCTATTCCATCTTCAAGTAGCTGCAGGGTCTCTGGCCTGACTTCCAGGTCTTTGATCCATCTTGAATTGACTTTTGTGCCGGGTGAGAAAGTGGGGTTTATTTCCATTTTCCTGCATATGTTTAACCAGTTTTGCCAACACCATTTGTTGAAGAGGCTCTCATTTTTCCAGTGTATGTTTTTGGCTCCTTTGACAAAAATCAATTGACTGTAAGTGTGTGGATTTGTTTCTGAGTCTTCTATTCTGCTCTGTTGGTCTATGTGTCTGTTTTTGTGCCAATACCATCCTATTTTTATTACTGTGGCTTTGTAGTAGAGTTTGAAGTCAGGTATTGTGATACTTCCTGCATGGTTCTTGTTGCTAATAACTACTTTGTCTATTCTGGGATTTTTGTTGTTCCAAGTAAATTTAAGGACTGATTTTTCTATGAGGAGTGATCTTGGTAATTTGATGGATATCACATTGAATCTGTGGATCACTTTTGGAAGAATGGCCATTTTGATGATATTTATTCTGCCTATCCAAGATCATGGAAGATCTTTCCATCTTCTAAGGTCTTCTTCAATTTCTTTTTCAACTTTTTATAGTTTTCCTTACAGAGGTCTTTTACCTCCTTGGTTAGATTTATCGCTAAGTATTTCATTTTTCGGGTGCTATTGTGAGTGGAATTGTTTTCTGAATTTCTTTTTCAGTGGATTTATGGTTGGCATACAGGAAAACTTCTGATTTTTTAAGATTGATTTTTGTATCTAGACACTTTGCTGAATTTGTTGATCAGTTCTATAAGCTTTTTGGTTGACTTTGTTGGGTCTTTTAAGTATAGTATCATGTCATCTGCTAAAAGAGATAGTTTTAGTTCTTTTTTCCTACTTTTACACCTTTGATTTCCTTCTCTTGCCTTATTGCTCTGGCTAGAGTCTCAAGTACTATATTGAACAGAGGTGGTGATAATGATCATCCTTGTCTTGTTCATGTTTTTAGTGGGAACTCTTGCAGTTTTTCTCCATTTAAAATGATGTTGGCTGTGGGCCTATTGAATATCACCTTTATGATGTTGAAGTATGTCCTTTCTATTCCAATTCTCTGAAGTGCTTTTAGCATGAATGGGTGTTGGATTTTATCAAATACTTTTTCAGCATCTATTGAAATTATCATGTGATTTTTGTCTTTGATTCTGTTTATGTGGTGAATTATGTTGAACCAGCCTTGCACCCCTGGGATGAACCCGACTTGATCATGGTGTATAATTTTCTTGATGTGGTTTTGAGTGCACATTGCTAGTATTTTGTTTAGCAGTTTTGTGTCTAAGTTCATCAGTGACATAGGCCTATAGTTTTCTTTTCTTGAGCTGTCTTTATTAGGCTTTGGTATTAATGTGATGTTGGCTTTGTAGAATGTGTTTAGGAGAGTCCCATTTCTGTCTATTTCATGGAATAGATTGAGGAGTATTGGAATTAGCTCTTCTATAAAGGCTTTATAAAATCCACTTGGAAAACCATCTGGCCCAGGGCTTCTGTTTGATGGTGAACTTTTTATTGCTGCTTCTATCTCTTTGATTGCTATTGGTCAGTTTAAATTTTCTATATATTCTTGACTCAATTTAGGAAGGTTTTATGTGTCTAGAAATTTGTCAATTTCTTCTAGATTTTCCATGAAATATTTTAAATGAAAACTACACTTCATAATTTCTACATGTTGGTTAATCTGATATGTAAAAATAGCTTCTAAGCTTTTGAGGAGCCCACAAAAGAAATCAGGCATTTTCATATATTGCTGGTGGGAATAACAATATATGAAACACAACCTTCAAGGAATAATTAATTAATTAACTAATTAATTAAGGATTTGGCAATATTATCAAAATTTCGAATACATAACTCTCCCCACCCAGAGTTGACTCTTGACTTCCAACTCCCACTGGAAATTGTTTCCTACAGGTAGACCTATATATGTACACAATGATCTATTCCCATGATATTCATTACTGCACATTTGTAGTAACAAATGATTGGAATCAACCCAAGTGTCCACTAAAGAAACACACAAGCTGAGCATGGTGGCACATGCTTGTAATCTCAGTACTTGGGAGGCTGAGACAGGAGGATTATCAGTTCTAGTAAAGCCTCAGCAAGTAGTAAGATTCTCATCAACTTAGTGAGACCCTGTTTCAAAATAAAAATAAAAAATTCTACGTGTAGCTCACACGTAGAATGCCTCTGGTTCAGTCCCCAGTACCATAAAAAAAAGAAAAGAAAAGAAAAGAAAAAAGAAACAGAGAGAGAGAGAAAGAAAAAAGAAGAAAGAAATTCACACATACATATCCATGTGTGCAAACATGAAATAATGCCAACATTTTTGTTAGAGAGGGAATGTAATTAAAAAAAAAACTATATGTGTTTACTTGTATGTACATAAATACATCCAATAAGAATATACAGGAAATTAATAAAAGTGATGTCCTGTGGGTGGAGGGGCAGGGGTTAAAAAAAGTATAAAAGAACAGGATACTTTACTTTATTGGCTTGATTTTTAATCCATGTGAATATATGACTTATTCAGAAATTCAATTAAAATAATTCAATCAAAATAAGGTAATTTAATTGGTCTTATAGTTCATGGTTACACATCTATGTAATTACATGGTAGTAGATAGTTACACATATTATACAGTTATAGCTCAAATAGTTCTCTCTAATGGTTTGGTGGCTTCAAAAATCCTAACAGCAGATAATACAAAATAGCATCTTTGTTTGGCTCTGAAATATATCATTTGGTGGTGAATGAGTACCCAACAACTCACTATCCTAATACATTTTGCAAATTCCATGGGTAAAATTCCCTGAGATCTTGGTAAGAACCAGTTCTGCAGGGTAAGAGCAGATTAAGAATGCAGGAAAGATAAGCAACCAGGAAGGGTTATCTTCTTTCAAAACAGAAGGTCTGCATCCATTGCAGGATAAGGTGATTTGGCTATTAGCAAGACTTCTCTCTGATATGTGCTAATAAGTGCTTGCTATATCACCCCCAAGGTCCTTTTCTATTTTGTCCCCACTCCAGATTCCATTTAGAAGGATTTATCTAAATTGCATATAAAAAGTAATGGTTATCTATTTTTAAGATTGGAAGTGCATAATTTCCATGAAAAAATGTCTGATCCATTCAAGATAACTAAATTATTATATTAATATGATATATATATATATAATTTTAGATAAATGCAAAAATTGTTTTATACATTCATTGCCCATATTTTTAAGTTTTGTTTTTGTGGCACTGGAGAATAAACACTAGCCCTTTTTATTTTTTGTTTTGAAATAAGGTCTCACTTTGTTGCTGAGGCTTTCCTAGAACCTATAATCTTCCTGTTGCAAGTACTAAGATTACAATGTGTGCCACCACACTCAGCTGGCCATATTTGTTGTTGTTGTTGTTGTTTGTTTGTTGGTTTTTTATGGTTTTTAAATTTTTTGTGGCATTAGGGATTGAATTCAGGGGCCCTTCTACCTTTGAACTACAGTCCCAGCCCTATTTCATTTTTATTTAGAAACAGGATTTTACTAAGTTGCTGAAGTCCTCACTAAGTTGCTGAGGCTAGCCTGGAATCTGATCCTCCTGTCTCAGCCTCCCAAGTACTGGGATTACAGGAGTGCACCAGCATACCTGACTGGCCCATATTGTCTTAATGCCCCTAATAAACAATTTATTTTGGGCTCTTTGAAAATTAGAAAAATCTTACCATCTCCTCTGGCTACATTTGAGTTTCTGAGACTCCAAATTTCAGGCTATTGGAGAGACAAGAGGAGGGGGCCTGAGGTGCCTCACCCCATATCCCCTAGCATAGACTTCAGGGGGGCTATAACTCACTCTCAAAGGCGAGGACTTAATTGTTCCTTGTGCATATGTTACTGAAAATTCCTGTAAATCAGCTTAGTAAACAAGCTAAATATCTTTCCATAGCTAGGCTCAACATTTCAGTTTCCTTACATGTAAAATCAGGTCTTGGAAGTTAATGCATAAGTTTGGACAAGTTAAAAACCTCCAAGTGACTCAGTTTCCTCCACATAAATAGGTCATAATAATAAAAAAAAGTAATGATCTCAAGTGAGTGAATAAATTTGTCTGAAGCACTTAGAGTAATGCCTGGAAGGCAGGAAGGACTCCATACATGTCAGCTACTTGCATGCAGTATCTTAGAAATGAATATGTTTAAAACTATTTCTCTGCAGCTAGTCTTCCAGGTCTACATCCTGAGAAGTTATGGAATACATCCCCTGTCACCATTTTCCTCAGACTAATTATCTGTGGTACAAATGGAAATTACTTTCATAACTTGAACCTTACTAGTGTTGAGTGATTTACATAATCCTGCAGCTAGGAGGTCCCAGTACGGCAGGCAGGCATTCTTTTCTTTGGCAAATTTGTACTTCTTTCTCCAAAGGCAATGTTTGTTCATCGCATTGTGTCTGAGTAATGACTTTGGGCTGAGGCTAGACAGAGAATGTCAATCCCTTTCCCCACCTTCAGTGCAAGGACTTGGAACACAGAGAGAGAGAGAGCAAAGCCAACCAGGCATGCACACAGATGAGGGCCACACCAACCAGCCCACAACTTGATGAGTTTAGAAGGGACCCTGGGGAGATTCTATTTATGAATGGAAAAACAGGGACTCCAGTTACACTCCAGAGTCCAGCGCCTCAGAGTCTCTTATTTTCTGTCATAAGGAAGATAGTAAAGTCATGATCCAGCAGGGTGTGATGGCACACACCTACAATCCCAGTACTTGGGAGGCAGAGACAGGAGGATTTCAGGTTCGAAGCCACTCTCAGCAACCTAGAGAGGTCCTCAGCAACTTAACAAGACTCTTGTTTCAAAATTAAAAAATAAAATAGGGCTAGGGTTGTAGCTGGGAGATAGAATGCCCCTAGGTTCAATCCCCAGTACCACAAAAATAAATAATAAATAAATAAGTATTAAAAATAAAGGACTTGGGATATAGCTCAGTGGTAGAACACTTGCCTAGCATGTTCTAGGCCCTGGGTTCGATCCCAAGTATCACAAAAAAAAAAAAAAAAAAAAAATTGATGTGAGACCAAAATGCAGCAATAAAAGCACATAAAAAGATACTCTATAAAAAATAAATATAAAAATAAAGCCATGACCCAGAAGCAAATGAGAGAAAATAGTGATTATAATAGTGATTATAATCAGTAGTCTCAATGTGTACCTGCCTCCCACCTTGAGTCTCTGCTTCACTCTATGCAAATAGGAGCGATCCACAGCACTGGTGGTTCTGGGCCCAGAAGAGACCATCCAGAACACTGCAAACTCACTCCCCAAATCATCTGTCTTAGGGAAGAAAAGCCTGTGCCCTTGATGGGAAATAAGAGAATTAACATTTTCCTGTCTTAAAGATTGCCATACCCAAACATGTTCACTTATTATTTCTTTCCTTATGTTCTCTCCATTTAGAATGCACATTTTTGAAGTTTCATAAAATACTCCAATTTACACACTCCAACCACACTAGTGCACTAAACACATTTATGCAGTTATTTGACCAATATTTAGGGGGCACCTACCACATGCCGGGCATCGTTTTGTGCACTGCCATAGCTGCAATTCCTAAAACAAAGTGCCTGCCCTCAGTCAGTCCTATTTTATAATATTTTGCTCATGATTTCCTTCATGAAACTTCATGGGAATAACTTCCTTTTTTAAGCTAGCATTTATTGAAGGCTTGTAAGTGTCAGGTACCTAACACCATTAATTCATTTAATTCCTCCCATACCATGGTGAGAGGGGAACTATTATTGTCCCACTTTACAGATGAGGAATCCGAAGTTCAAAGAGAAGATAAGTAACTTGTCCAGCTTTACAAAGCTGGTGAATTAAGGGAAGAATTTAAATTCAGATACAATGCCAAGCCCCTCCACTTCAATCCCTTTACCATACCGCCTTCAAAACTTCTTAAATATAGTTTGCTTTGAGGGATACTTTTGGTTTGTAATAGTCTCTTCCATGTCATCTTTGTTAGTGTTACTTTGACTCTGTTCAATGCCTTCTTAGCATCTAGACAACAATTATTTAAAAACAATTGTATGAGTCAGGGACCATGGCACAGCAGGCTAAGAAATGATGACCATTTGTATGTAAATAATTAAATATATGCAATACACTCCATTTAGTGCATTTTTCAAATTCTGGGCTCATATAAAAAGGTTTCCAGAACTTACCAGCTGCTTCCCTTTGTCATCTCAATGATTTTCACCCAAACAGGCCTCGAACGACCTATTTTCCAAATCAATTTTTTTATACTTACACTTGATCACTAACATACTTCTTTTCTGCCAACCCTAAACTAACTAGGGAGGAAAATCAATTTAAATTCGCTCTCCCAAATTGATTCTTTTTGTTTTTCCCCAAACCTTGCATTTTTGTTTCCCCTACAATCTACTAAGCTAAAACCATAGTTCAGAGAAGTGGGTATGACTAAGCAAATTCTGCAGTGGTTCAGGGAGTCACTCTATCCAGCTTACAGGAGGTCTGGCCAGCCTAGAACCCTCTGTCCCTGTCCCTGGACACTGTGTCAGCATGAGACAATCAGTGCTGCTGCATATTCCCATTTGGGGTTTTGCACCGTCATTATTCTCCTTGATGATTTCTGTAACAAGTCCACCGAAAAAAAAATCTTGAATTCAATTCCAGAATGTCCCAGAAGCTCATGCAACAGTTCCAGGGCCTGGCAAAAGATTCCTCAATGGGAAGAAGAGTGCAAGAATAAGTGTGCAACATATGTGAGATTACCAATGCCAATCTCAATATCCTGTATGGAGAAGGGGATGGAGTAGGGAGGGAACTGGGGGGAAGTTCACCAAGTACTGTGTGCATGTGTGTAACTACCACTTTGAACTACATTATGATTGAGACTACCATGAACCAATAAAGGTATATTAAAAAAAAAAAAAAAGTCCAGGCGTGGTGGTGTATGCTTGTAATCCCAGTACTTGAGAGGCTGAGACAGGAGGATCACAATTTTGCAGCCAGCCTCAACAACTTAGTGAGGCCCTCTAAAACTTGGTGAGACAGACCCTGTTTCAAACTAAAAAATAAAAAAATTAAAGCTGGGAGGACAGCTCGGAGGTAGAATGTCCCTGATTTCAATCCACAGTATTCTACAAACACACACATACAGACACACACACATACACACACAGATTAAGTGTGTAAGAGGAGATACCTGCCTCCCTGCCTTAACATATCCAAACCCCTATGCCAGAAGTCTTTCAGCCCCAGCCATGGGCCTGGCACACAACTGATGCCCAACTGCTTGATGAATATTGCAAAAAGCAAATGGATGTCGAAGCAAAGTCATGTTTTCTTTTTCTCTTTCGTGTGTGTGTGTGTGTGTGTGTGTGTGTGTGTGTGTATTTGTATTTTACTGAGAATTGAACCCATGGGCATTCTGCCTCTGAGCTACATCCCCATCCCTATTTTATTTTTTATTTTGAAACAGGGCCTCACTAATTTGCTGAGGCTGATCTCGAACCTGCAATTCTCCTGTCTCAGCCTCCCAAGAAGTGTTTTATGGGGCACTGAGTTGAATAAGAAAACATGCTTGCACAGGGAAATGCATATCCCTTATTACACTTCAATGAGAACACTGAGAAAACAGGGACCTATGATCATGTTCAATCACGTGGCCAGTGTTCCATGCATATTTTATGGCAATGATTATCTGGTTTCTCCTCATTAATTCAAAACTGTTAGAGGTTGTGAGTCTGGATGCAAAAGAGAAAGAAAAAGAAAAAAAGACAGAGGTGAAAGTACAGGAGAAAAGCACCAAGCTGACATCGAATCAGAAAAACAAAAGCCACAGCAGCAACCAACATTCTAACAACTCGATTTGCTTATGAAATCCCTCAAGGAAAATTCCAGAACCTCAGGAATTTAGTATTTTAATGAGGTCTACTAGATGGGTGTACATAAAAATACTGCTATCCCTGCTTATGCTTTTATTTAACTTTCTATACCTTTGGGCAATGACAGCACATGAAGGAAAGTTAGGAGCTGTTTCAGGAGATTCTTAATGAGTCTGGATTCTTTGGGCCTGCAGAAGGACAGATCCAAGAAAACTGGCAAGTTCTGCAGCTTCTCTGTGGCTGCATCGATGAAGGCACTGCACACAGTTGGCTTCCTTTCATGTGGGTAATTATGTTGCGCATTGGATTAGAAGTGACATGTTTTGGCATCTTTGATTCAGATTTATCATTGGGGTTTTTCTTAGTGGAACAAGCATTAATTTAATGTTTTAAGTGGAAAATATATGTTCTTGCATATATATCTTCCTTTCTTATTCGTTCAATAAACATTCTTGAGCACCTACTGCATACTATATAAGGAAGAGGAATAAAAATTTAAAAAGACATAATCTATGCCCTAAACTGATTTGAATATAGAAATGAAGGCCATGTAAAAATGACAAACATGACAGTTGCTATAGGGACAATGAATTCTGCAACATATTAACTCCATTGCATTAACTCATAAAATCCTCACAATCCCCTTAACTTGCAGTAGACAGGGAAGCATATGACTTAGGCTGAAATCATGCAGAGATATTTCAGAAATTAAAAAAAAAATGGCAAGGAACAATCTATACACATTATAGATTGGCTGACCAGAAGAAATGTATCAGAAAAAAAAAGGTTTTTTTCTTAAAACAAAGAGAAAAGAAAGTGTTTTGGCTAAGATGTTCCATAGATATCATAAAAAAATGAATGCAGATGAGCACTTAGATTGGTAGCACTGACCAGGTATCTTGTCTTCATTCTTGGTTCAGAAATTTTATCTTTCAAACAAAATTCAATTCTTCCAGAAGCATAAGGTACACTACTACATATGGCAAGCTTGGTGGTGGTGGGGCGAGGTAAAATTTTACTTATCACCAACTTACCCTTTGCAAATGAAATCTCCATGGTATTAAGTTGTACCAGCATGGCATGTTTTCCTAATGAGGCTCTATTGCAAGATGTTGATCTCATTTACCTGAAAGTATTCTAGCTATCTTTAAAAATAGTATATTTTCTTATGGTCTGAAATGAAATAATTTTCACTTATATGGGGAAGATTCTGCCATCCACTTATGGAAGAACTAAGAGAATTCACTCTTACAATGGACATAATTTAATACAAAAACTTACAGGGAACATATTCAATGAGGAAAAATTTGAGTACAAAGTGATGCAGACTGTTAATGTATAATCTCTGGAAGCCATCAAAGGATTAATGTGCTATGTCTGAAGCAGCATAGTTCTGATGGTCTGGGCAGCATCCTTACTCAAAGAAGTCTTTTTCATAGAATGCTCAGACAAGGGTACCATGCCTCAGGGGACTGACTGCTAGACTCATTCTAACTGGTCCAAGAACTTAGTTCCACCTTGAATTACTGATCAAGATAGTAACTCATCTGAACAACTTATTTACCTGACTTAAGGTTTTCTACATCATTAGAATTTCAATCTTGCTTTGGGAGGATGCCAGAATCTCAAGTATCCCTCTGATGATTAAATGACCTCTATGCCAGCACTCCAAAAACAGTAAGGACATGGCAGACATAAGAGATCAAAGTTCTCTTAAGCAAGTATGTATCAAGTACCTTCTGTGTGGTCAGCTCTGTAATAATGTGATAATACCATGGAGTTTTAAAATATAAGGAAAATTTTTGACCTAAAAAACTGATGACATAGTGGGCCTGGTGGTGCACACTTGTCACCCCAGTACTTGGGAGACTGAGACAGGAGGATCTGGGTTCATGGCCAGCCTTAGCTACTTAGTGAGGCCCTCCGCAACTTAGTGAGACCCTGCTTCAAAATAAAGAATTAAAAAAAAATAGGACTGGGAGTGTAACTCAGAGGTAGAATGCCCCTGGGTTTCATCCCCAGTACCAAAAAAAAAAAAAAAAGATGGACAAAGGCTGGCTGCGATCGCAGGCTTGGGGGCAGAGAACAGGGATAGAGAGAATGACTTAGTGAAATGGAATGTATATTGCAAGGAGGTAGAAAGTCAGGTTTGATAAGAAAACTTAAAGTATGGCGGGAAACTCAAAGTCAAGATTTGAGTTTTGACTCTTTTGCAAAGGAGATGACCATGATCAGCACAGAGCTGAAAGAAGGTGATGTGGTGGAGGAGAGCAGGAGGGTTTGAGGGGCAGGGGTGAGGGAGTCCAGGAAGGGCAGTGGAGGCCTGCTGCAGCCCAGGGTTCAACACCCAGATTCATGTGCACACCTGATGTCCCTTAATAGCAGCAAAGCTGAAAGACTCTGGTTACAGGGAACTGGGCTTAATAAGACAGAAGGATAATTGGTGTTTACACACTTAAGATGGATTAAGCCATTTTGTGTCAGGTGTTTTGAAACTTGTAAGAAACTGCCTCCAGGACTCAGGATTGACAAGGTAAAAATACACGCATTTGCAGGCTTTGGCTGGGTGTGACTTCCTGCACCTGGCCACTTGACACCAGGCTAGAAAGGGGTGGCTCTGCAGGCCTGCTGGGGATGGAGGCAACGGAAACGGGGTGGGGGTACTCTGAGTCCCTTACTTCCATCTAAATGAGAATGAAAATTGCTTCTTGTTAGTATATTTCACATTTCACTTGGATTGTCCAAGCTTAGAACATCTGAAAAGTCACTGATCCTGTCCAACCCCAGTCACACATAGATGGATGAGGAAGCAGGACCAGAGAGGTGCAGGGCCCCACCCAAGGTCACAGAGCAGATGAGGCCAGTTGAAGACTCTTTTCAACTGCCTTAAATTGGGCAACTGAGAACTCAGAAAGCAATAATCATTTCATGAACCTTGAAACCCCTGGGCCAGGGTTTCCTCCAGTCGCCTACTGTACCTATGGCAAGGCCAGTCCCCAGACAATTTAACTAAGCGGGCCAGCACAGGGGCCAACCCTGAGGTGTCAGCCTGTTGTCAGCCAGGGGTGCCACATAGTAGTAGGGGCATGCTAAGGAGCAGCCCACTACTCAAGTTGCTTCCAACAAGAAAAAGGTCTAGTTAACATTTTCTCTGACTCATTAGTATTTCAACACTTGTTTATTTCTCCCCCATCCCCCTCACTTTATTCTCCTTTTGGAAAGCAAGACTGAGGCCAAAATAAAACCAAAACCCACCACCACCAACAAAAATCAGCTTAAGGAAAGGCCTGCATAGGCCAGGGGAAGACAAAGACGCAAGACAGGTTTGGAATCCTAACTGTCACCAAAGAATTACGACCCATAGGCATTCAATCCTGCTAGGTCCACATGTGGAGCCACGTACAACGGGACAAGATACTGCACTGCATGCTGAATCAGGAAGTTTAACAAGAAAAAAACCAGCAGAGGCTCCTAGTAAATCTGTCTTTTTGTATTCCAATCATAAAAGAGTACACCCTCGCTTCTTCACTCAGGGCCTACTGCCACCTTAACTGTTTATCTAGACAGACAGAGTTTCTGCACAAGTCAGAGCATTTCTCTTCTTTGACAGCAAATGGTGATTAAATCTCCAAGAAAAAAAAAAGTTAGGCAAACCAGAACCCACTGACTCACCAGTTTCCAAACAGACAGGCTCCCCAATTCTGCTTTTTCCTTTCCTTTTCTTATCAAGAGAAAAAAAATAATGGTGATCAGCTTTTATAGAAATTTTCTACTGAACACGTAGCTGTTCATATTTTAACTTAGATTGAAAGATTTCCTACTGGTTTGGCGAATCATCTCACTAACTACAAGACTTCCTAAAACCAACAATATTGCTTACTGCTAATTTAGAAAAACTAGGGAGAATACAGATGCTATACAAACCAACAGCAGAAACTGAGCATCACCCTGGCAGGATGGCATGTCACCATTCCAAGACAGAAGATGCTGGGGCGGGGAGAGGGTTGTGTCTTTGCTTGCAATGACATTAGTTGGATTTCCAGAATGCCTGGCTTAAAAAAAAAAAAAATCAAAATGACCTTTTGGGTGCTCACGCTGCTAATAGCAATGTATCCCAGTCAGAAATCTCAGGAAAAATTCCATCAGTGGCACATGTGCTGATCTGAGCAATAGAGCTTGTCTTTTTAATCGTCCCTGTTAGGAATATAAAATCTCCTCAATAAATCACACAGCTCTCTATACTTCATGAGTAATTCACCAACATGAAAGATCCAGGTTTTACAATAGTTATCGGCACTGCCAGCCAGCTGCTGAGAGTTATTGAGATGAATGGGCTTGGTTTGAGAAGTAAAATATCTTGTATTGCCTCAGAAAGTCATCTGCATAATTGCAGGGCTTTCTCTTTTCTATGGAAGACCCATAATTATGCTAGGAGAGTATGAGGTGCTTGGATCCCCATCCTGGTAACTAGGTACACACACTTCTCTTTTGGATTCACCCCGAATGACCAGCACTTAGCCTTGCTATGGGAGGGGAAGCAGGCCTCCAGCATACACTTCTCTCTCCTGCTGACACTAGTCTCTGGTCCTGACATCCCCACAGTGTACAGCTGGAACTCTCGTTCCTCATGACCAAGCTCGGGAAGCTCCTCATTAGCTCACAAAGAAGCCATAAGTAATGCCCTGACTGCTGCAGTAGCCAGACAGGAAAGGAACTGATAGTATACACTTTTTTCTTCAGGGCTACCCTTCATCCCGTCGGGGAAGGGGGAGCATGCTTTGTGCAGACTGGTCTGGCCTTTGATGGATTTATTGATGAGACCTACTGGCCAGAGTAAGTATTCGAATGTACCATGGTTGAGAAAGAGAAGACTATATACCACCAACAGGCTTCCAGGAGCCCATAAAACAGTCATCAGGCTTGGAAGATCATGTTAATCTAACAGTGTCAGGACGAAAGGCATTCAAGACATGTCTGAAGTTTAATGGAAAATAAAATTTCAAAAGCAAGTGAGTTTGCTGCCAGGGTCTCGAACTGCTGGAGAAGTGAGTTCTCTAACCCTTACTCTGCTTCATGAACAGGGGCTCCACTGTAGGGCCTCAGTCACAGACATCGAGGTAGCATAGTTCAGTCTCCTGGCCAGGGAAGAAGAAGCAAAGTGATAAAAAATAGACTTTCTGTTAATTTTGCACAGACCTCTAAATTACAGTTGTGACAAGATGTCTCTATAATATCTCAGATTTTCAAAAGGTGGAAACATATATTAAAGCTCTGTTGCGGTCTGGTGTGGTGACACACACTTGTAATCCTACTACTTGGGAGGCCAGGACAGGAGGATCCCAGATTCAAGGCCAACTTCAGCAATTTAGCAAGGCCCTCAGTAACTTAGCAAGACCCTGTTTCAAAATAAAAAATAAAATAGGACTAGGGATTAGCCTGGAAGTAGAATGCTCCTGGGTTCAATCTCTAGTACCCCCACACACCTCTGACGTTATTGGATAGCAATAGAGGAAAGACTAATAAGCCATTGTCTGCATGATGCATTCTATATCAAAAGATTGTGTGGGAAGCCGAATTACATCTCTAGCTCTTGATGCAACACAACAAGTTATTCTTAAAGTCTTATGTGTCCTGGATGTAATGGGAATCAGGGATACCTGGTTCAGGATCTGATCATCACTTAGGAACTGTTTAACCTGAGCAAAGTTCTTCTTAAAGTCTCAGTTTCCACTTCTATGAAACAAGACAATCAGACTTAAATTTCAAGGCTATGGTCAGAAGAAAATTATAAGAAACAGTGAGGATTAAATGAATTTGTGACAAAGTGTGTTTCATGATGCCTGGCATACAATAAATTCTCAGGAAACGTTAGTCCCTTCCAGATTGTTTTACTTTCAACTGGCTCAAGGAGACAGTGCCAAGCTGTGTAAGAAGGTGACACACTTCTGAGCTTTCTTGTTATTCAGGTGGCAGATTTAGCTGAGCCACCATCAGTCCTCTGAAAAAGCTCTGCACACCCGCCTGCTGAAGCTGCTCATTGCAGAGAATGGATAATAAAGTGCCCGGCAGGCATGAGATTTGCTCACAGAGCATTAGCTATCTCTTCCAGCCCTGCATCCTGCTGTTGACTCCCAAAATGTCTGCCCTCAGCCAAAAAAGTAATGCATGAGTTGTTTCATGGCCCCCAGTAATTTACATCCATTTTCTTTACAAAAAGCAACATTCCTGGCTCTGAGGAAACAAAGTGAATGGGGAATAAGAGACAGGAGGGAAGAGCCAGATGGAAGAAGAGCTAGGGTAACCAAATATAATAAACGTCTCTCTTTACTGCCGGGACACTGAAAACAGAATCCTAGGCAACTTCCTGAGTTGACACCTGAGCCAGCTGGCTACATATCTGATAGAAACCGAGATCCAATAATGAAAAAATAAAATCATTTCCCCACCAAATGGGAAGTAGTTGGAAATGCTTTTGAAGAAAAATGGCAACAAGATGTCCAGGTTCAGTCTCTCTGTGCTTGGGGGGGACATTTCCCTAACTACCAATGTTGCCAATTCTACCTGCAATCTACAAATCCAGGCTGTTTGATTCCTCAGCTTTTCACCCGTAATAACTGAAACACCATTTTTCGTGTTCTGCAAAGCAAAATGCAAACGCAGCTGAATCGATCCACTTCAAATCTTCGCAAACAATTCAGCTGAGGCTGAAAGCAGATGAGATATTTCAAAATGAAGATGGTTGGATGTTGTAGGGTACAGGGCCAGTGGGTGGGTATATGTGCCACTCTAATTTTAAAGTTTATCAGGTATGCATTCTGTATGGCTGCATGTGAGGTATTTTAGAGACATCATACCACTTTTTTTTGTGTATGTGGTACTGGAGATTGACTCTAAGGGCATTCTACCTCCAACTACACCACCAGCCTATTTCTTATTTTTGTTTTGAAACAGCGTCTTGATAGGTTGCTGAGTTTCCTTACATGGCTGAGGTTAGCTTTGAATCTACAATCCTCCTGTCTGAGCCTTCCAGGTACTGGGATTACAAGTGTGTGCCACTATGCCCAGCCCATACTACTATTTTCTATAGAATCTATGGGATGGCTATTATGCTAGGATGCAGTTGACCACCAGGCATGTCCTATGAACTGCCTAAAAGGGCCACGTTGTACCTGAACACCTCTCCAAAGTGAAAAATCAGACAGCTTAGTAGTCTGTGAGTCAAATGGTTGAGGAAAGGCCAAGAAAATCAGCAGATAACATGACTGTGTTCCATGGGTCTGGGTGTCAGGAGGCCATGGTGGCCTGCAGACCAGGTCTAGAATCCAGGATCCAGGCAGCGGATGAATGGAGGCGTTGTTCCTTTCTTTGAATGCCCTTCCACTCTTCTAAAACTAATGACTGACTTATTTTGCAAGGTCCAGCTTTAATATTACTTCCCTTGTCCCTGAGCTTACCATGCAGCTGTCTGTTCTTTGGGACACATCCTACTAGGTGTTATATTTACTATATTATGTTTATAAAACTCCATCTTTATTATACAAGCAACACAAACATACAGTGTTGTATATTGTCAACAGAGTATTATATATCTTCTCTCTCTCTCTCTAGGGGGGTGCTAGGTAGGTATTGAACTCGAAGTGTTCCACCTCTGAGCTACACACTTTTTTAATTTATATTTTTAATTTTGAAACAGGGTTTCACTGAGTTGCTAAGGATCTCACTAAGTTGCTAAAGCTTTCCTAAAACCTGTCTCAGCCTCCCAATCCCTTCTCTGTCAACCTCCCAATTCCTTTTCTTGACTATAAACTTTTTAAAGGTAAGACCATGCCATATATATGAAGTAATATACTGGAAACTAAAGGTTCACAAATCAATATCTCCTTGAACTAATAAATGAAGGTACAGATTAATGGTTTGTGAATAAGTCAGGGAGGAAAAAAAAAGAAGAGATAAGTTAGATCTAGAATGATAAAACTATGTAAAGTGTTGCCTCACAAACCTCCTTTCCATTGTGACCTGGTTCCTGGCTATTATACCAGCGGTATTCCAGTGGCATTATCAGAGGATTTTAGCAAGGCAATACGTAATATTTTTATCCTTGGGGAAATGATAGCAAATTATGAGCTGCCAAATAATGCTCTTTAATAGCCAAGCCTCAACCTAAGTGTTCCAATAGTGTACAATAGAATTCTGTCTTTATTTAACATTTTTATCAACTACTTGAATGAAAATAAGAAGACTTTTTCATCAAACCTAATCATGGCACAAAGCCAGGAAACATAATAGAATCAAAATCTAAAACAAAAACAAACAAAAAAACCAAACCTGGGTGTGGTGGCACACCTGTAATCCCAGTACTTGGGAGGTTGAAACAGGGGGCTCACAGGTTCAAGGCCAGCTGCCACAATGTAACAAGACTCTCAGCAACCTAGCAAGACCCTGTTTCAAAGCAAAAAATGAAAAAGGCTGGGGCTGTAGGTTGGAGGTAGAATGCCTCTGAGTTCAATCCCCAGTACCACAAAAACAAAACAAAACAAAACAAAAAAAAAGACTTGATAACCAAAAGCCTCAAACTGAAGTCAATAAGGTTAAATATAAAGTTATGCATTTGAGTTCAAATAATCCACACATAGACACAGAATAGTGCAGCCCTAGGTCCCGTGGCTGTGGGTCTACAGTGTGGCACCTGTAGTGAAACAGGAGGAGTTCTTGGTAGAGCAGAGCTATTCACCTCTGTGTGGCCAGGAAGCAGCAGGTGGGTGAAGGGGGCAGACAAGATATACCCTTCCAAGGCAGACTGCCAGGGACCTACTGCCTTCAAGCATGCCTCACCCCCTGTGGCTTCTACCCCTTCCCAATAGTCCATTCAATTATGAACCCATCGACGGGTTAATCTATTGATGAGGTCAAAGCCTTCACGATCAGCCACTTCCCAAAGCCCCGCCTCTGAACCCAGCTGCACAGGGGACCAAACTTTTATCACAGGAGCTTGTGGGAGACACTCCAGATCCAAACTATGATGCACCTAGAAATAATGCTTTACCAGCTACCTGGGAATCCCAGACTACCACCCTGGGATCGGTAATCATCTTTGAAATGTTAATCCAGATCTAATTAGGCAGCCAATAGAACCAGGTATCCAGGTCATGTCACTGAACCTGACACGACTGCACGCTGACCAGCTCATCCTTGAAGTTGCCTTTGGGAAAGGAGCTGTGCCCCTGCAGCCCTATGTACTTGGATGAGTGTCTCCTGTGGCTCATGATGTCTGGTCTAAGGGACAATCCTGCTGTTGACACTTGAATGTAAAAAAGCATATGGAAAATGAGGCAGAAATGAACCAAAAGGGCAAAAGGAAGGAACAATATGCATGGGAGCCATAAAGTAGGAGCGTGGGCTGGAGACATACAATTCAGAATGGAAGGGGGCAGTCGCAACACCCTGGGCTCTCACACAGATCATTGGGTTTTATTGTAGATCCTGGGAAAGAAACCACAGAGCTAATTTCAGTAGAAGAGTATTTTCTTCTCAAACCAACACAACTACTTCTTCAGCACCAATAGCTCCAAAAATAAGAAAATTAATTTTTTATATCTCTAAATGGTGAAGAAAAACATGAAAAAGTGTTTTTCCCTTATTCCAGTTTGTGTGCACCAAACACAGTGGTCTTTCTTGACTCTCCCTTTCTATATCCCCAGCAGTCCTCTCCACCCCCACCCCCACAGGCACAAAACAACAAAAATAAAGCAGGCTGGGGATTTAGGACCAAAAGAAAAAGAAAAAAAAAATCAGGCATTAAAAAAAAAAGCCCTCACATAAGGAATGAGACAAACAGAATTCCTATCCATGAGTTATAAAAACTGAGAGGTAAGGGGAATTTTATAGACCCAGAAAGTGATGAAATGAAGAGAAAGACATCAAGTCTACCCAAAAGGTGATAAAATATTTTATTTGTTTTTTGGTTGTGAAAAAGAAAATAAATCATTAAAATGGCTGTCGGAATGCCTCAAGGATAAGGGCATTGAAGAGGACTTGGCTATAAATGTTGTAGAGAGTAATAAAAGTGTTGGGTTTGTTTCCTTAGCATTTGTCTGGGCTGAGCCTTTCTATTTCAACACAGGAATCATGGGCAACGGTAAAAGTCAACCGGCTCCGGGGCACACATTATTGCCTTCATGCCTGCCCTGTCCGAGAATCCCAGGGCAGCCGCTCCTGCCAGCAGCCAGGCTTCCATCTAACTTTGACCCTACAGGACGTGTTGTCAAACCGCCAGGCTTCCTGATCACGATGGATTTTATTTTCACAGCTACTAATTATTTTCTGTCTACCTGCTTATAAAACATTTACTTTTCTTAGTCCTAGGAATTGAAGATGAAGAAGACAAGGTTCAGGGCCCAAAGGAGCTGAGTCTACAGTCTAAGGGCCTCGGATTAATTCTGCTGCTGTTTAATGATGTATTTTAAGTGCCTGAAGATAGAGAAGGTGACAGAGTAGTTGTTGTAATAGCGACTGTTGCTTTTATTTAAACCCAGGTAGGATTAGTTAAGAATTTGTAAAAGAGGTAGGATTTTCTACTAACCCACAACCTCACATGCAGCAGTCTAACTTGAATATTTTCTTGTTCTTTTCTACATGTCAGGCTCTCCTGAAAACACACTGGCTCGACTCAGTCTCAAAATACAGATCCTGCCCAAAGCCAGGCTTCTCTAACCCATAATGTATATAAATATTAAGAATGTCTAAGCGAACTGAACACACACACCAATCAATACTGATCTCTAGAATACCCAGCATCCAAACTGGATGTAGGACAATTTGGTATCATATTTTCATCCAAATCATACTCAGCAGGACCTAAGAGAAGAATGACATGATAGAAGACAGGCACATATCAAGTGCCCAGGACCTGCCTGTCAGCACTGTCACTGGTGCTGGGGCTCAGAGGGGACATGCCATGGCCCCCACTGACCAGCCAGTGTTCACTGGGCAGCACCATGAAGGAGATGCAGGCAAAAGATGCCCCCATCACCATCCATGTTAATAGCTGTATCTCTGACCTTGAGAGCAATACAAGGCTGGCTGGAAAGCAAGGCCACTCCCATGGCCGTTCTATGCTGGCCATTAAGATGGCCACTAGTGACAATATTGGCCAATACCATTTCTCAGACAGACATGTGGCTGAAGACCTGGACCTATGGGATACCTTTCCAGAATGGACCATGGCTCCATGTCCAAGGCACATTTATGCAATTCATCTTATTAATCAGGAACATTGGCCCTGGCCTCCCATTACCTGCAGATCCTTATTCAGTGGAAACCAACGTGTGGCAGCCTGGGTGAGTCAGGGGAGGGCTGGAGTGAGTCATGTTCCCTTGAAGTGGCTAGTTAGGATGAGAACAGTTGCTCAGACCTGACGGGGCAGGTTTCTCAGGCTGGCCAAGAACAGAACAAATAAATCAATGTCACTTTCCTCCCTAACATCTAAAAACCCTGTATTTAAAGTCTGCATTTCAGCTTACAGTTCAAGGAAAGCTATGCACAGAACTAGCCATTCGGTGTCTGGTGATAACAGAGATAGATTGGAGATAGGTGGGAAATGACAGAGGAGAGAAATCCTGAAGCACTACAGGCTGGTTCTTGGGTCCCAGTTGCTGCCTTGGTTATTTCAGGAATCCTTAGTACAAAACTAATACAAGGTCTTATTGAAACAAGGTAGACAAACATCTTGACACGGGAAAATAATAGCCTCAACCTGGCAGTTCAGTTAAGAAAAACTTTACAACTGAGGACTTTATCCCTTTCAGAGACATGATCGATCTCACAAGCAGGACAATGAACTCATTAGAGATTCTCAGGACCGAAATCACACGAGGCCTTCACTATTATCCATATAACATTATTCTAATTTATTAGAAATTATTCTTTGGAGCCAGGCGTAATGGCACACACCTGCAATACCAATACTTGGAAGCTGAGACAGTAGGATTATAGGTTCAAGTCCAGCCTTAGCAATTTAGTAAGGCTCTCAGCAACTTAGTGAGACCCTGTTTAAAAATAAAATAGGAAGCCGGGTGTGGTGGTGTACGCTTGTAATCCCAGCATTTGGGAGGCTGAGACCAGAGGATCCGGGTTCGCGGCCAGCCTCAGCTACCTAGTGAGGCACTCTGCAACTTAGTGAGACCCTATTTCAAAATAAAGAATAAAAAATAGGGCTGGGGTGTAGCTCAGAGGTAGAATGCCCCTGAGTTCAATCCCCAGTACCACACACACACAAAAAAATAGGGCTGGAGGTATAGCCCAGGGGTTGAACACCTTCTGGGTTCAGTCCCCAGTATTGCAAAAAAAAAAAAAAAAAAAAGGAAAAAAGAAAATAAATTATTCTTTGGGGAGAAATATACAGTTTATCTTTTAAAAATACTCCTAAAATATAGAAAATCCACTAACTTAATAGATGGCAAGTCTCCATTATTGCCTCACATTAGAATTGTGATGGATAACACCTACATAGGCTTATGCCATGTGTGATTTTGGCAATAATCTGCTTGGGTAGTGCTAATGTTCCAAAAGAAACTTGGGTAAAAAGGACGTGACAACATACCTGATTAAAGCACACATGAAGTTTGCAAAAGAGAAGTGAGGCCTCTATGATCAGCATGTTTGCTGCTGGTCACCTTATCACCCAAATGCATCTGTTCCTCCTCCATCTGGTGGCGCCACACTGGGCGGGTGCACAGATCTGCTATCCTCGAACAAGAACTTTGATCCTTTTCATCCTAGCAAGGACCCACATTTAGAGAACGGGGCAGGAAAGGGGCAGAGCTAATAATTTAGACAGACTTCAATGTTCATAGTTTAACTATGCAGAGTGGCCATGATGAGAACAGGCACATTGTGCATGAGCTTGTCACGCAGAGGAAATTTTCATCTTTATTCTAGAAAGACTTCCTGAGGATGAACTCGCAAGAGCAGCTGTAGGTTAAATTTGGAGTGTTGTGCTTTGATTGGACGGTTGAGAACAACCTTTAAAGAAAGAGCCACCTAAAATGGTAAGAAAG
>PVLC010012560.1:31046-44085 GCA_004027655.1 Graphiurus murinus
AAAAAAAAAAAAAAAAAAAAAAAAAAAAAAAAAAAAAAAAAAAAAAGAAGAAGGAAGAAAAAAAAAAGGAGGGGCCACCACAGACTTTCAGATATTATTGTCTTCCTGCAACTGAAGTCATAAAATCAATAAGAAAAGGGAACCACTAAACACAGTGATCCTAGGGTGGGTCAAACTGCAGTGAAGTCAAGGAAGTGCCATGTCTGAAGCATTTTCTATAGGGACAAGGTGAACAAAACTCCCCTTCAAGAAACACAAGAACGTTTTCATACACATAGGAACACTGCAGTGAACCACAATTTTGGAAGCCTGCTAAATCATGCCTGCTCACCCTCTGTCCCCAACGGCCTTGTGTCTCACCTATACCCACCCACCCTTGCCCCACACATAGCCATATATTCCTCCACGACTGCAGAACCCAGGCACATTTATGTGACTCATGTTACTAAACAAGAACCCAATCCCCCAGAATAGGTGAGGTTAGCAAAAACCAAAGGCAAACTCACAGAAATCAATCAAACCTACTTCGAAGCCACGGTACAGGCTTTGGTAATCCTGGTTGACCAAACAAAGGGAGTACTGGTCTGTTTGCCAGATACATCACAGGAAGCGATTAAGTTTATGACAGGGAAAGAACAGCCCCAAAGGCCACTGAAAGAGAAGATGTTTCCTGTCTGTCCTCTGTCCTGGGCCATTCAGTCCTAAAGGCAGGTTGAACTATTCAGCTGCAAAAGCCCACCATAAAGCACTGTTTGGTGTCTCTGCTGTAAAGACCTGCCTGTCCTGTCGAGTTTGATTCTACACTAGGGGATACACTGTTCCAAGAGATCTAGAAAAGATAAAATAAGGAAGTTAGCACCCACAAAGAACAAGTATTTAATGCACAAGAGGATTATAAACTTTCTAAGATTAGCTAAAGCAAAAGATTATGAGGGTAATGGAGTTTCCACTGGTGCGGAGAAAATATTCTGAGGATTTCATGTTTGACATCAAGGAAGCTGTCTTTCAGAGAAGTTGCTGAGTGGGAAAGTGAGAGATAATGGAAGGGGCTGGCAGTCAGCAGCATGGCTCTCCCTAGTCCTGACCTCTGTTCTCTTGCCTCTCTAGGGGCTGTGCATGTCTAGTTACCTACATCCCAGTCAGATGCTAGCTCAAGTGCATGTGGAAGTTCTCGTGCACACAGAAGCTGTAGCTAAAACTTCCCAGTGATAAGGGGACAGCCAGCCAGGCCCAGGGGCACACACCCTTTAATCCCAGTACTTGGGAGGCTGAAACAGGCAGATCACAGGTTCAATACCAGGTTCAGCAACTTAGCAAGACTTTCAGAAACATTGCAAGACCTTATTTCAAAACAAAAAAATAAAAAGGGCTTGGAGTGCAGTTTGGAGGTAGAATGTCCCTGAGTTCAATCCCCAGTACCCTCCTCCCTAAAAAAGGGATTAGTCATTGATGATAACCTGAGCCAGTGTAAGAGGACAAGGATGTCAGAAGGAGATTAGTTGTGCAGTTAAGAGGTGACAGTGAAATTTGAGGGAGAGAAGATGCTATGTGGGATGAGCGATTTCCCTTGAGCCTTAGATTGGTCCCTCACTGTCACACTAAATGCAAAGTAAGAAATGACCATTCTAAGATGCCCCTCAAACTCAGGAAGAGGCTAAGGGTCCAGTACTAAGATATGGTCTATGGGCCATTTCATCCACAGTGGTAAGGATGACCTCATAAATGTTAATAAAATTCATCATGTTCCTTAGATAAACCACCTGCACTACCTGGAGATCAGATTGAATTTAGCTCCAGAAATATTATATCAAAGGCAGTCAAACCACCCTTTCCTTGGAGTAGTCCATAAACCAAAGGCAAATAAACACAATATTCTATTGTTTGGGTGGGTCTAGGGATGGCATTATTAAATATTCTCATCCTTCAGATTTCCCCAACAAAAGAGAAGGACAGACCCCACCCCTCTCCCCCACCTCAATTGCCTGCTTCACCCATATACCAGGAAACACTGTTGAGTACAAGAGAATCATTCTGTTTCATGCAACCATGAGTGTCTTTGTGATCTCCAATGAGGCATCCTACAGTATAACTAAATTCATTTTTGTCCACATGGGTGTACCCAGAAAGTGACCTTTGCCAAATAATCAATCACATTGTGTCTAGGAAAACAACATGGTTCAAGAGAGACCTCTATTAAGATCAGGAAGATTTCATTTCCACTAACTTGAGAGGCACTTGGGGTCAAAGCCCAGACTCTGGAGCCTGAACTCCAGGGCTGAATCCCAGTTCTGTCATTAGTAGCTATATGGCTTTGAGGAAAGCTAACTAGCCTGTCTGTGCCTCCATTTTCTCACCTAGAATATAGAAATAAAAATCATTGCTATCCGTAAGATTTTGTAATGACCACATGAGTTAGGATATGTAAAGAACTTCATTACTTGGCCTATAGTAAGAACAATACTACTGCTTGCTGTTATTGTTATTATCCTTATTATTATTTTTTCAGATATGCTACAGAAGACTTCTGCTTTCCAGGCTTCTCACTGATTGGCTACATCCCTACTTCAGGATGGTTTAAAGATAAAACAAAATACTTGGAAAATAATTTCAGATTGATTGCTTTCATTTCAAAGTTAAAAGCTGTGATAAAATTTAAATGGCCATTAATTATTTGTAGCTGCTCCCATTAGGAGGTAGAGTCAATTTCCAACATCTTTTTTTTTTTAATCAGGCTGGCCCTCTGATGTTCTTGATCAACACAATGAGGCAGAAGTGGAGTCACGTGATTTCTGAGTCCAGGCTTCTAGCTGGCACCTTCTGCTCTTGATTTCCTGCCAGTTGTCATGTGAAGGAGCCTAAGCTGGCTTACTAGAGATGAGAGCGCATGATAGATACGACTCATTCCAGCTGAGGTCACCTAGACAAACCAGCTCCAGGCACCCACTGAGTACAGTGGTATGCATGGCCCTAGGGAGACAAGCTGAAGGACCACCCAGCTGAGCCCAGCACAAATTGCTGACCCACAGAATCATGAGAAAATAAAATGGTTGTTGTTTTAAGACACAAGTGTGGGGTGGCTTGTTGTGCAATAGATAACCAATACATAGCCTTCTACAAATGAGGCTTTATTATCAATGTCATTTCAAACATAAATGTACATATGTGAAACCAGGCTTCCTGTCTAGGTGCCAGCGGGTTTATCAACCACTGCATGGAGGTTCCAACCTCTCATCCCACCCACCAGGGTACAGTACCTTGAACAAAGCAGAGACCAGTTAATGATCAAGCCTGGGGAAGAGGAGGCAAGTTTTCTGCACCAAGGTATGTGTCAAGGTAGTGTTTGCAGAGGGATGTGGTGAAAACGCAGGGTTTTCTCCCTTTTAGTCTATGATAGAATATAGGGCCATAAATACCAAGATTCGGCTTCCTTGGAAGCAGTTGTATTCCATGGGTCTCAGATAGTGCATGATGATGTAGGTAGACAATTTCATGGCATGATTAAACCAATTCAAGGTGAGCATCAACAGGTAAGAATCAAGAAAGGAGGTTGGAATAAGCATGTCATTCCCAGGGACCAGATATGTGGCCCCAAGAATGCAGGAAACCCCAAACACTTTCCCTTTACCTCTGGTCAAAGCAAGTGAAGAACCACTTCTCTCTATTTTTTAACTTTTTGCTTTATCTATGCAGAACAAACAAAACGTCAGTGATAGGTGGGGCTCTAGGGGCAATAGGAGATGGGCAAGGGGAAGTGTGGAAATCAGCAGAGTAGCAGCCATAAACACCTGCAAGTAGGTTAGCCCCATTCTGTACTGCCCCATGGATACTGCCACTTTCAGGCTTGGCTAACTTTGTGTAGCTTACCTAACCTCTCGCTGTAAACCTCAGTTTCCCCAACTGTAAAAGGTGAATCTGTTACGGTGATGAATTTAAAAATGGCTATGAATGTTTGTTGCTACTTCCATTTCGAGACAGGGTCCATTTCCTATGAGGAGCAGAGCCTTCCTCATAGGAATCCTGAGCAAATGAAGAGTGATAAAACGCTTGCTCTGGTGCCTGGCAGAAAATAGAGGCCAATAAGTATTAGCTGTAATGATGGTGATGACAGCGAAGGTTAATATTAAGTTGTGATTTTTTCATCACCATTATTATCATTATTATTATCATTAGCATGTTTCCAATACTGTGTATGATGCTGTTACTAACAAGGAAGTAAGCTTCCATGGAAGCTGACCCTCTGTTCTCTGTGGGTCTTAGACTATACCATTACTCCTCTGGTTTTCATGTTCTTTGGGTTTATTAATAGCAGACTCTCAAATTGAAATAATAGTTCACACACCACCCAATATGCCCTGGGGAGAAGAGTGATGATAATATACAGATTCCTATTTGTTTTCTTGGCCTAATTAAGGTAGTGCGATATCATCCTTTTAGAAAGGCAAAGAATAAGGCATCATAGTAGATATCTTACAGAATTCTGCTTTGTCTTGAAACATAATTATCATTAACAAACATGAGTACTAGTAATTCAATTTTCTCTTTAGACAAGAAAAAGGAATGTAAACATGGCCATGACCCAGTCAGCTCCTACTCTCAGACAAATTCCTCTGGGTGCTTGCTCCTTCCCTTCCACCATCAGATGCAAGGTGGGAGGTCTGTGTGCACAGCTGAGGCCTCTGGACTGGGAGCTGAGAGCCCTGATGGCCAAGGGGAAGATTACTCAGCAGACCAGGCCAGTCTCTGAAGCTTCATAAAAGCATTCTTTGGCATTTTCAGCCTGACTTCAGCAACCTGGGAAAATGGAGTCAGGCCCAACAACCTAACCTGGCCAGCCTCTGTGTTGAGCACCACACCAAAAACCAGAAGGTAAAAATGAAGTTAAATACCGTCGTCGATTAAACACATGGACAAGTGTATCCATGGTTATGCTGTCATCTCTTCTATGTTGGGGTAATGCTCACATCCTGTTTTGAATCACTAAATATTTCCTAAGCCTTATCATTTAAACGTTTCATAATCATATAAGACCAATAATTGTTGCCTGTATGTGAGCATCACTCCCACCCCCACATACTCCCACCCCAGGCACCAGGAAGGTCACCCTGGATGGCTTATCTTCTAATTGACCAAAGAAGGGTCTTCTGTGGTAAGTAAAGAAGTCTGATCCACTAACCATCCCTGGGCGTGGAGGGGCCCTCCTTGGGTTCACCAGAAATGCCACAAGCCCAAACCAGGCTTCCAAATCTTAGGACCACATGAGCAGCCAGGATGGGATAGAAACTAGGAACTGCTGGGGAGATGGGAAAAGAGAGTCCCATAGAGTCCATGTGCATTCCCAACAACCTAACCCAGAGCTGGGAAGTAAGAAGCCTAGAGTTGTTTGTAGCAGCTGCAATTCTTACCTGAAGAAAGAGAGTGTGGCTGCCAGGCTCCACTCTGGAACAGTGAAGAGGTCTGCACCCCAAGTAATCAGCCTACCAGAGAAACAAAGACAAGGTAAGAGCCACTGACACTGTCTTATATTCCTGAACAACTGGAATGTTTTCTAACAAAGCACAAGCCTCCAGATGTCTGAAGACCTTTCAGGACAGAACAGCAACAGTATAATCAATGGAACACTATCGAGCAAGCGCATGAAATCCCTGGAATGAAGTCAAGGTGGAGCTGCTAGTGTTACACCAAGAGTGAGCTAATGTTTTATTAACACACACCTGGGCCCCGTCTAATTGGGAATGGTAATGATTGGTGAAATCATACATCTCATCACATCCCTCCACAAGAACGGCTGTTTACCAACGGCTGGCAAGAGTCTCTGTAACACTGACATATAGCAGGGTATTTGGCAGGCTGTAGTGTTCACACATTCACACCTTCAACACATCCACAATGAAGACTTTATGCCATTTAACCAGCCTTGGTTTGGAAGACATCCCTCCCAGCTGATGAAATCATGACAACATGAGACCTAAACCTAGATGAGGAGGTGGGAGGGAACTGGAATCTTCCCAAGCATGTACTCAGATAAGCAAATATGAGGAAAACAATCATGTCCAGTTTTGAGAAAATTCTATTGTAGGTGTATCCCTGTCTGTGACGGTGAACTTCGGTGTCAGCTCGGCCAGGCTATGGTGCCAGTGCTTCAGTCAAGCATCAGTGTAGATGTGGCTGTGAAGGTATCCTTTTGTTTTAGATGTGAATAACATTCACATCAGCAGACTTGGAGGAAAGCAGATCATCTTTCATAATGTGAGAGGGTTCATTCACTCAGTGGAGGCTCCAAGAGGAAAGACTGAGATTCCCCCCAGAGGAATTCAGACTCTGGATTACCAACTGGACTTAGCATGGCAATAGTAGTACTTCCTGGGAGCCCCTGCCAGCCAGCCTGCCATGATCATTTCAGGTTCTCCAAGCCCCATGACCATATGAGCTAATTACTAAAGATAAATCTCAATCTCTCTCTCTCTCTCTCTCTCTCTCTCTCTCTCTCTCTCTCTCTCTCTCTCTCTCTTTCTCTCCATATATATATATATATATTTACACACATATACACACACACTCTATCACACTCTATTGGTCAGAGACCTCTAGAGTACTATCTAAGTTTTTAAAGGATGAGTTAACTAATAAAATACATATAATGAACACAATATGAAAGAGGCTAGAAGAGCACGAGGAAAAGTTAGTTCACAGGAAGGTATGCTGTAAAACATTAAACTGTTACTTCTGATTAGTTAGGTTCTGAGCATCCTAGTGGACAAAGCAAAGAAGAAATAGACACGATATAATCATATCAATTCTAAGATAAAATACAGTCTTATATATTTTTCAAGAGTGCTAGCTTTTTTCTTGTCTTTAAGAAATGTCTCATATGACATTAACCTTCTATTCCTTGGGTAAATTTTTAAAGTACCTTTTATTATCCACATTGAGGGGAGGAAAGGGAAGCAATTGACAGCACACCTAAAAATAGACAGTAGGGAGGCTCCCAGGATGCATCTCACTGCATCCTTTATGTGAGATATGGTGGCAAAGCAGAAGTTAAAAAAGGTAATTTAGTAAGAGGAAAAAACAAACAAGAATGCACACAGTAATCTGCCTATCTGGCTTGATCCAGGGATTAAAATTCTTATTTCTCCCAACAAAAAAGTTGAATGAGAATTGGACTACAAGTGTCTAAGGCTAGATCCCCAGTGAGAGCCAAGAGTAAAGGTTTTTCTTCTTGCTGATTAGGGTCAGAGTCACAGAAAAAATGTCCACAGGCAGACTTATAAGTTCAGGTAGTATATATACCTAAAGAATAAAAAGCTTTAATTTTTATATTTCTTAAATTGTATAAGTCTCATAATACTCTTCCTACTCTTCCTGCATTAGAATCAATTTGTTTAAAATTTTTATTATGACAAGCATGGTGGCACATGCCAGCAGTCCCAGTACTTGGGAGACTGAGACAGAAGGATCGTGTGTTCGAGGACAGTCTCAGTAATCTAGTGAGACTCTGTTTCCAAATAAAAAACAAAAAAGAAAAAGAGCTGAGGGTATAGCTTGCAGGTAGAATGCCCCTGGGTTCAATCCCCAGTACCACACACACACCAAAAAAAAAAAAAAAAAAAAAAAAAATATATATATATATATATATATATATATATATATATATGTAGTAAATACTATATATGTAGTAAAATATATACAATAAAAAGTTTACCATTTTGACCATTTTAAAGTGTACAATTCAGCAGCACTGAGCATATTCATCATGTTCTCTATTACCATTATGCATTTCCAGAATTTTCTCACCAGCCCAAATAGGAACTCTATACCCATTACATACTAACTCCCCACTTCCCCTTCCCCCTGGTGACCTCTATTCTACTATCTGTCTCTGAATTTTCCTATTTCAATTACTTTATATAAGTTAAATCATACAATACTTGCTCTTTTTGTGCCTGGGTTATTTCACTTTACACAATGTTTTTGGCTTGAACCCAGGGACATTCTACCTCTGAGTTACAACCCCAGCTCTTTTTATTTTTTATTTTGAAACAGGGACTAATTAGGTTGCTGAAAGTTTCACTAAGTTGCTGAGGCTGACATTGAACCTGCAATTCTCTTGTCTCAGCCTCCCAAGTACTGGAATTATAGGCATGTGCCACCATGCCCAGCTGCACAATGTTTCTAAGGTTCACCCATGTTTGTAGGATGTGTCAGATGAAGGATGTGTTAGAATTCCATTATGTTTTAGCTAAATAACATATCAAATACATTCCCTGTTATGTTTATTCTGGAGTATATTTTCATCTAATTAATTCATCAGATAAATAGTGGGCATTCACGATGTGAATAGTCTTAAATGTTTATAATGCTAACTTTATACTAAGAGCAGAAAGCACAGGAGAGGAAGAAGAGCTACTCTGCAAGGAACCAATTAATTACACGAATCCTGTTAGGGATCAGTAGCAGCAGCAAGAAAACAAAATTCTGTTAAATAGTTTTTCTCCCCTAAGGGTTCAGTAAATCCCTCTACACAATCTTAATTAATGTTCTTCATATTTAAAGCAGAAGCGAGATTAGACTATTCCCACTATGTGGCCAGTGTACACTGTAACTCTTAATACTATGTTGCCCAAAGCAGAGGATGTGTCAATCTTGACCCCGGACCCAGTGATAATGAGCTTCTATCAAAACGGCTGATGTCAAAAAGTCAGAAACCACAGTATCATAAAGTGCTAGTTTCTATCCCTGCAGATAAAATACCCCAGCAAAATCACACAGAAAGGCTCCTCTTCCCCTAACCTGCTGCCCATCAGAAACTCTCATTTGCAGGGCATATAAATAAGGTACTTGGTCTTCTGTGCAGAAGTGTGGCTCCTCAGTTGAGTACAGCTCTCTAGCAAGAATATTTAACAGTTGAAAGAAAAAGAAGCTCCACTCCATTGTGGCTTTTACCTTCAAAGCATAAGAAGAGCAGATGGCATGAAGGGGGGGTGCCACTGCACCCCTGAATTAACAAAAGTCACCCAGTGGGAGTCATCAAAGATGTCCACAGGAAATCGGTGAAAAACAACCTTTCCCCCCTCCCCCTTTTTTGCACATTGGCAAGAGAATTGCAAGCAAAACAAGAGCCATAAAGGATTCAGGCCACGTTGTTCAGCAAAAACTTCTCAGCTGGGAGGATCTGCTGTCATCCCAGATTGTTAGCACTTGGCTGCCTCGAAGTTCATTTACTGCCTTTGTGTTCAGTTAACTGGGTACACGTCATTCAAACAATAAAAGCTGCTCTAGAAAAATATAGAGAATTAAGCTTTGAGTTCCCCATCCAGGTTTTTAGAGACTGACTTTTAGAGCAAGAGTTTAGTGCTTGGTTGGTTGGTTGTTTTTTTGTTTTGTTTTGTTGATAAGGACAAAATGAACACAGTTGTAATTACTCTTTTTAAGAACCAAGATGGCAACTTAGAGAGAGGCAGGAGGATTCGGGTGAGCTGAGACTTGGAACTCAATTACCAGGAAGACTGCTTCTTGACAAGGGAAGAAATGCAGTGAAAAACCCAATAAAAATGAGAGGTGAAAAGCAGTGGAACCAGAAATAGAAGAAAGAGCAGAGGACTGTAAAGTGCTCCACGCATCCCACCTGGGGAATAGAGACCAGTAATGGTGGCAACTTTCAGAGACCTCAAGGAAGAAACTGGATTGTTGTGAGGCCAGTGACTACAGACCATCAGTGAAAGCAGTGGGCATTTTGCAGCTGAACCCATTTCTTCTGGCAGCAATCCAGAGCAAAGCTCACCAAGACCATAAGTTAACAAGGTGTCCCAGCGGGAGATCACCCTACCTGGCCTCAAGGAGTCATGTGACAAAAACTGGGGGGGGGGGCTGAGATTTTGCAAATCACTCCTGCAGAGATGGGGGTGGGGACTACTATCAGACAGAACAGAAACAAGAATTAGTAGATAGCCCCTAGAGATAGGCAGGAGGGAACTGCAGTCTGCAGTTCAGCAAGCTCTTGTAGGGTCTCTAGGAATCACCATGGGACATCAATCCATGGTGTCTGGGAGAATAGCAAGCTTACTGAGTTGCAGGCTCCGAAAGCAGGGAAGTTGCACCTGGCCGTGTTTGGGCACTACAAGCATCAGCGCTGGAGGCCATCAAGGGCTCCTGTGATTGCAGCCACCCAGGTCAGTGGTGATGTCCCTGAGGCTAAGGAACAGAGGCATCCAAGCACTAGCTTAGAACTGTGCAATCTCTCCCTGCTAGAACTTGGGCCTTGGGTGGAGAGTGGCAGGGGCACTATCGTCGCCAGGCCCCACCAAGAGGCAAGGATCCAGTAGTGGTTCACTCAATTGTAGCTACAAGCTGGGAATTCAACACTCTCCACCAGCAGAGTTTGTGCCTGGCAGGCATGTATGCTAGTAACTGAAAGTACCTCACGTGACCATAACAAGCAGATCTGGAATGGTGTCCTCTGGGCCATCAAAGCTCAGCAAGCAGGGCCATAAACTTGGAACATATCAATCGCCGGCTTTGCTGAGTCTAAGCCCACTGGTCACAGAGGCCAGAAGTCAGCACGCTGCAGCATCACAGGCTCACAATCAGGAGAGCAGTGGTAGTCTTTGGAGGACTAAGTCCCAACCAGCAGGCTGCAGGCACTGAACAGAACATCATAGTCTCCAGCCCTGCAGAGTCTGGGCCTAGAGAGCACAGTGGCATGCAGCCAATCAGAGACTCCTGTTTGCCTGCATTAAATACTATATCTAGTTAAAGAGGTTCTAGGGGACAAACTCAAAAGTTTGATTATATGAGTCAGATTGGTGGTGGCAAATATATATACCCCCAGCATAGATATTATTATAAAGGGATAACAAATAAACACAGGACTCACACACAAAGATAAAGAAGCCAAAACAACAAAAACACAAACCCAAGAACTCAAATATGAGAACAAGGAACCACAAAGAAACAATAAGCTCCTACAACTCAACAATAAGGGAGATTACCAATACTGATCTGCAGGAAATGCAAGAAGAATTCCTAATTTTGATCTTCAATATGATGAAAGGCCTCAAAGAAAGCATACAGGAAAGGAAGGGAAAAAATGAGGCATTAAGAAAAAAATAAAATAAGCCGGGCGTGGTGGTACACGCTTGTAATCCCAGCATTCGGGAGGCTGAGACCGGAGGATCCGGGTTCAAGGCCAGCCTCAGCTACCAACTGAGGCACTCCGCAACTTAGTGAGACCCTGTTTCGAAATAAAGAATAAAAAATAGGGCTGGGGGTATAGCTCGGAGGTAGAATGCCCTTGAGTTCAATCTCCAGTACCACAAAAAAAAAAAAAAAGAAAAAAAAAGAGAAAAAAATAAAATAAAAAGAGGCTTTGAATGAAATGAAGGAGTCAATAAATGAAGACAACAATAAAAATCAACTCTGGCAGGCTAGACCACATAGAAAACAGGGTATTACTCTTAGAAGACAGTTCATTAAAAACTAAAAGCAGTCAACAGTATACAGAAGACATTACAATAACACAACCTAAGTATCCAACAAATATGGGACAATATGAAATGTTTAACTTGCAGATAAAAGGCATTAAAGAAGGTCTAGAATCACAAGCCAAGGATATCAGAAACTTCTTCAGAGAAATTATTTCAGAGAATTTTCCAAACATAGAAAAAGACTGGACATCCACATACAAGGACATACAGACCACTGTTAAGAGAAAATCAAAGAAGGACCTCCCTACTCCATGTAATAATCAAAATGACTAACAGACAAGCCAGGAAAAAATCTTAAAAGCAGCAAAAACAAAAGGAGAGGTGACATTCAGGGGCAAAACAAAAAAAATCACTCCAGACTTCTCAATCCTAGTCATGAATGCCAGGAGAGACTTGTATGAAGTACTCCAAACCCTGGAAAAAAAACAACTTACAACCAAGACTGCTATATCCAGCAGAGATATCATTTCAAAATTGATGGAGAAATAATGTTCCAAGATAAGCAGAAATAAAAAATTAATGACTACCAAGCCAGCTCTAGAGAAAATACTTAAAGAAATAAGTCATAAAGAAGAAAAAAGAAGCAAATTCCAGAACCAGAGAAGAAGTGAACTCTACCAAGTAGGCAACTAAGCAAAGGAAAATTAACACTACATCAGACAGAAAATAAAATGCGAAATGACAAAATGCAAAATTATTATATTTTAATAATAACACTGAATACCAAGGCTCTTAACTCTCCAATTAAAAGACATAGACTGGCAATGTGGGTTAAAAAACATAATCTAACTATATGCTGTTTGCAATAAACTCACCTTACAGCCAAAGATATCCATATGCTAAAGGTGAAAGGATGGAAAATGACATGCCATGCAAATGGAAACCAAAAACAAGCAGGGTAGCAATGCTCATATCTGACAAAACAGACTTTAAGCTAAAATATCAAAGGAGACAAAGTGAGGCATTTCTTATTAATAAAAGGAACAATCCAACAAGATATAATGATAGTAAACATTTACACCGCAAGTGTAGGGGCAACCCACATTTGTAAAACAAACTCTTTGGTACATTAGGTCTCAAATAGATCAAAATACAAAAATATTGGGAGACTTCAACACACCAACCACACCACTAGATCAACCTTCCAGGCAAAAGATGAGTAAAGACTCTTCAGACCTAAAGAACACCATAAACCAAATAGACATATACAGAATATTTCAACCTGCAACAGCTGAATACATATTCTTCTCAGCTGCCCATGGAACTTTCTCCAAAATAGAACACATCCTGGACCACAAAGCAAGCACCAACAAACTTAAAAGATGTATTATAATTCCCTGCATCTTTTCAGATCACAATGGAATGAAAGTAGAAATCAATAGGAAGACCAAAAGAAATTACATAAATACACGGAGACTGAATGATATACTCTTGAATGAGGACTGGATCAAAAGAGAAATAAGGAAAGAAATAAAAAAATAATTCCTGGAATTAAATGAGAATGGAGACATGATATACTGAAAACAATACAAAAGATCAACAAATCAAAAAGCTGG
>PVLC010012561.1:0-12106 GCA_004027655.1 Graphiurus murinus
TTTTTTTTTTTTTTTTTTGCGGTACTGGGGGTTGAACTCAGGGGCATTCTACCTCCAAGCTACACCCCCAGCCCTATTTTTTATTCTTTATTTTGAAACCGGGTCTCACTAAGTTGCGGAGTGCCTCACTTAGGTAGCTGAGGCTGGCCGCGAACCCGGATCCTCCGGTCTCAGCCTCCCGAATGCTGGGATTACAAGCATGCGCCACCACGCCCGGCTTAATTATCTCTTTTTATTGAAAGTATAAGCATGCTCAAACCAAAAAAAAACTGTGGACTTCAATAAATTCTCAGCAGGTAAGACTCTGATCAGGAACAAGAATCAAATCTATGCTAGATTTCCATATTTTCCTGTGGAGATACTTATTCTAGCTCTTACACCTTTTTTACTTTTAAATATTTTTTTAATTCTTTATTTTTTTTTTTTTTTTTTTTTTTGGCGGTACTGGGGATTGAACTCAGGGGCAGGACTCAACAAAATGTCTCTTTATTAATTGTCTCTTTTTATTAAAAATGTAAGCATACTGAAACCAAAATAAAATTATTAACTTTAATAAATTCTCAGCAGGCAAGATTCTGGTCAGCAACAAGAATCAAATCTATGCTAGAATTCCATTTTCTCTTGTGGAGACATTTATTCCAGATCTTATACTTTTTTACTTTTAACTATAGTTTTTCTTCGTTTTTTACAACAGGACTCAAAAGGAAGTTTTACTTCACCAAGGTATCTCCCATTTGGGAACAATTTTTAAACTTTACAAATAACTTTTCTCAAGGCAACTTTCATCTCCTTATTCCTAAGGCTGTAGATCAGAGGGTTTAAAAGTGGAGTTGCTATTGAATAGAACATTGTCACGAATTTCTGCAGACCAGGCTGGTTGGCTGCCCCCGGACTTACATACATCACCATAATTGAGCCATAAAACAGAGACACAACTACCAGGTGGGAGGCACATGTAGAGAAGGCTTTTTTCCTACCGGAACCTTTGGGAACCTGAACAACGGCTCGAAGGACCAGAACATAGGACACGAGGATGTAGATCAAAGTGATGAGCAGTATCACAGCACTGAAGGTGCTACAAGTCAGAGTCGTCTTGGGAACAGGGACACACGATATGGCCAGCATGGCCCCCAAGTCACACAGGTAGTGATCAATGACATTTGAGCCACAGAATGGAACTTGGGATACAAGGGTGGCAGGTGTCACTAACCAGAGGAAGCCACCCACCCAGCAGGCAGACACAAGGGTTCCACAAATTTTCCTGGTCATTATGATAGGGTAATGTAGTGGGCGGCAGATAGCAACATATCTATCAAATGCCATGAGGGCCAGGAAGAAAAGTTCTGTGGCACAAAGGGAGAGGAAGATGTAGAACTGTAGGATGCAGCCATTATAGGAGATGGTCTTGGTCTTGGAGAGGAAGTTGAATAACATGTTGGGCACATTGGAATTGATATAGCAGATCTCCAGGAAAGAGAAGTTGGCCAATAGGCTGTACATGGGGGTATGCAGTTGTTGGTCCCACCACACGGCACAAATAATAGCACCGTTACCCAACAAAGTCAAAATGTAGATGATGGAGAATAAAACAAAAAGGAGAATTTCTACTTCTTGGCTACACAGGAAACCCAGAAGGATGAATTCACGAATGGTAGCAGTGACGTTACTATGATGTGAAATGGGCATTTCTCTCTAACTGGTGATGTGCACAGACATGGTCAGAACTACAGTTTAAGAATCTCCTGTTTTATTCAGCTCTCAAATTCTCATTCAAAATAGGTGATATTATAAGCCAAAAAGAAAACAGAATACTAAATAACTTTCAGTCAATGTGAGGAATTTTTATCAAAATAGCAAATATAAAACACTATTTGACATCTTACTTTAAATATTTCCTCCAGAATGGTTCTATTTTTCCCATTTTAGCCTGTAAAAAAAAAAGAAAAGAAAAAATAAGAAGAGAGGTGAATCATTATGATAACTTAATTATTCACCTTTATTTAACTTAATGATAGCTAAAAAACTTAAGGGAGGGGTTTATGCCATTGAGCTCAGTCTGAACTATTTCATTAGCTACTATCATTTTAGTCAGAATCACAAGATACATAAATGCTTCCAATTTAACTTGTTAGGACACCATAATAACACACATCTGTAAATAAATTAGTTAACTAATTCATTGGTATTTAAATTCACATGCCCAGATGTTTCTAATGAGAAAAACAACAGTTGGCTTTGAGAAGTTTGTTTCAGAAACTGTGGATTGAGGTCATCAAGCCATGATTGAAATATATAGCTCTACTATTATTAGAAGCACAAAAAAATGAAAGAGAATTAATAAATAACTAAACACCAGTTCAGCAATTCCTAGTCTTAATTAAAGAATGTAGCATGTGCTTTAGAAATATCTTCTGTGGAATCTTCATTCACATTTACTACAGCCTTTCAGCTCTTTTTGCAAAATTTGCCAGTTTGCTATTTTTGAGAATATCATTTGCTTTAATTTTTGCCAGAATAGGTTCATCCATCCAATTTTTTCTTAAATGTTTTACATTATTTTTCCCAATTATCATTTTAAACATACAGAGTTTAGTGCAGGTACGAGGCCGGGGGGGGGGGGGCGGTGGTACTTGGCATCTTAATGTTTCTGTGGTAGAAAGTGAAAATGACTTTTTAAGAATAAAAAGCCATTACAACTCAAAAGCAAAAATCCCCAAGAAACCCAATTTAGAAATGCACAGAGGACTTGAAAAGATATGTCTCCAAAGAAAATATATAAAGAGCCAAAGGGTATATGAAAAGATGCTCAGCATCTCTGATCATCAGGGAAATGCAAATTAAAACCTCAGTGAGATCCAGGCACAGTGGCACAACACCTGTAATCCCAGGACTTGGGAGGCTGAAAAGGGAAGGTGAAGGCCAGCTTCAGCAATTTAGAGAGACTCAGCAACCTGGAAAGATCGTTTCAAAACAAAAACAAAATGGGGGTGTAGCTCAAAGGCTAAATGCCCGTGGGTTCAATCCTTAATACCAAAACAAACAAACATCTCAATAAGCTATTACTTCATGCCTGTCAAGATGACTTTTATTTAAAAAATAAATAACAAGTCCTAGCAAGGAAGTGGAAAGTTATAAAACTTGTACATTGTCAGTGAGAATGTAAAATAGTGGTGCCACTATGGAAAACAATATGGGGGTCCCTCAAAAACATAAAGATAAAACTAGCACATGATTCAGCAATCACGCTTCTGGGTTAATATCCAAAAGCACCAAAATCTGAATCTTCAAGAGTATGTACCTACACCCCTTTGTTTACTGAAGCACAATTCATAATAGGCAGGGTATGGAAACCTAAATGTCCATTGATAGATGAACAGATAAAGAAAATATAGCATATACATACAATGGAATATTACTTGGCATTAGAAAAAGAAGAGAGTCATGTCACTTGTGGTAGCATGGGACGTGGACGGGCCTGGAGAACTTTATGCTAGGTGAAGTTAGAGAGTCACAATTCCACTTATATGAGATATATAATATAGACAAACTCATAAAAATAGAATGAATAAAATAGTAGGATAGTGGTTGCCACAGAGTGGAAGAGGGAGAAACGAAGAGTTATTGTCCAATGACTACAAAGTTTCAGTTACACATGAATTATTTCTAGAGGTATGCTATATGACCTAGAGTTAACTGAAAAAATATTAAGATACATTTTGTTCTTATCACAAAACTGTAATAATGTAGAGTTATATTCTTATCACCAAAGTAACAATGTCCACAAAAGAAATTCAAAAACTATTAAAATAAAATGTAATTTGGACTGATAAAACTTGTTGATAAGTTACATATAAATTAATTATTCCAAATCAAAATAATTTCAGTATTTTTAGTCACATGACAAAATTACAAACATTTCAAGCATTCCAAATAGAAAATTGGTCAAAAGATTAATTTGAGTTACTGTAAGCAATTTCTTTTCAAGAAATATAATTTAAATAAAGCTACCAAAAAAAGAAAGAATAAGTGGTCAGTTTTGCCAAAATTAAATCTTTTTAAATTATCTTAAAAAAACAAGGGTCAAAATTTAGTATGTGGCTAAAAAGAAATACTAGCTCTATTAAATATGAACTTTATAATCTCAAACAAGTGACTCTATGTCTCTGAGTTTAAATTTCTTTATCTGAAAAACCATGATAACAATAATAACTGATTCTAGAGTTTGATGAAGCATTAAATATAATCATGTTTTAAAAGCATCTGGACAACATGCAAAATAAAGTAAATGTTTAATGCATATACATTAGGATTATAACCATAATTAATAAGGGCAAATTGTGAGCTGATTCTTTGCTTGAGAATTATTTGTTTGAATCTAAAGAAAGCATATTCAGTTTTCAGACACATTCTAAATGTGGGTATCCTACCTCAATAATAGAAGTTTAATGTAGTTTCATGAGTTTTTGGTTTCTCTTTGTTTTGTTTGTTTGTTTGTGTTTGGTGCTGGGGATGGAATCCATGGACATTCTGCCTCAGAGCTATATCCTCAGCCCTATTTCTTTAAACAAGGTTTCACTAAATTGCTGAGGCTGGCTTCCAACCTGTGATCCTCCTGTCTCAGCCTCCCAACTACTGGGATTACAGGCAGGTGCCCCCACTCCTGGTAGGTTTTTTAATATTAAGAAGTATTAATTACAACTCTCTCTCTGCAGCGGTGCTCAAGGGCAGATCCATCTATCTGGATTTTATGATTTTTTTCCCTCTATTTCAGGTGTCTTGACTTTGCATTATATAATGTTTGTAGTTATGCAAACATGAAATGAAAAACTAAGCGTGAATAACAGCATTTTGAAATCATTTTGAGAATCTCTTTCTCCCTGAATCTTTGCTTTACTGTTGAGAGGAAGCAGGACTGATATGGGCTCTACTCCAGTGAAATTGCTTTCTTGGCAATATTGCCATCTAACCCCTAATATAAGACACAAGAGAAGATTAAAAACACAAACACAAATAGCAAAAGGGCTATAAAAACAGCAGATAAAATATAATGATGCCTTTCCTGGGGTTTATGGAGCCCAGTAAAAAAAAAGACTTTTCTGGGATGAAAAAAATGGTACCTCGAAATTTTCCGTGTGTGTGTGTGTGTGTGTGTGTGTGTGTGTGTGTGTGTGTGTGTGTATGGTGCTGAGGATTGAACCCAGGGGCATTCTATCTCCAAGCTAAACCTCCAGCCCAATTTTTTAGTCTTTATTTTGAAACAGTATCTCACTAAATTCCAGTGGGCCTCATGAGTTGCTGAGGCTGCAAATCTGCAATCCTGATCTTCCTGTCTCAGCCACCCAAGTACTAGAATTGCAAGCATAAGCCACCACAGCTGGCTGAAATTTTCCTTTTTAACCCTAAAATGGAAAACTGAAAGAAAACTCTCCTTCTGGTTTTTGTGACTTTTTTACTGATACTAATTATTGCTAAATGGAAATAAAAACACTAATAGAGTTCCATCCTTAAAAAAAAAAAAAGTATTAATTTAAGTTGAAATATAAAGTCCTAAAATTGCATGGTATGAAGTTGAGAGTTAATCTTCCAATAAAATTGCTACATGTGAATTCTCAAATAGCCTGCAAGAGCCTAACTTGATCATTAAAATTGCCTTAACTTTCTTTCACTCTTTGAGTTGAACCTTTTTGACATTATTCTTTATGATCTTCTTTGGTTCCCAACCTGTTGGCTTCCTGCAGTCCCTTCCATTTAATGCTTCATATACAAATTTTGTTAAATAGACTTTCATAGGTTTTTTGAAATTAACCACAATTAGGAAAACCCTGGAAAAATCATTTTAGTTAAAATGTAGGACTCCAGGCACCGCTCTTTCCTCCCTTGCCGTACCTACCCTAAAGCTGGGGGAAGGGGGTGTTGCCAGGGTGTCCTTTCCATCTGAGTTAACAAAATTTTGTTTATCCAGAGAAGGATTTCAAATAAGCTTGTAGGAAGACCGATTTTAGAAATGCTTCATAGATTCCCATGTAATAGTAAATAGAAAAGGTAGAGTTTGCACCCAGGTCTGCATGATTCCAGAGTCCATAACCATCTAATCCAAATATACTGCTAGCTGAAGATAAACAGAGAGGGAGGGTGTGATGAAAAAATTTCCGGGAGGTCTGCCCCCCCTTTGCCTGCTATACAGTTCTGTGGGCATTCCCAGCTGTCTGCCCTCACTTTGCAGCCTAGGCTGAATAGGAGCTGGTAACTCAGAACACCCACCTTGCCACCAACCCCTTCTTAACATCTTTTTCGGCATCCACCTGAATGAACACGTTTAATAAACCTGATATGGCACCACGTACTGTGAGACCTTGATCATGGGGCAGATGTGGTCACAAATACAAACAGCAAGGTGAATTGGGAGAATAGAAACAATTTGGAGGGACTGTGGAGGGGAACTATGAAACAGAAAGTTACCATACGGCAGCATTGACACCAGAAAGATAATCATGTGATCAAGGTGAATATTAAAATTATGATACTGTTGATAAGAACTACAGGTGTGTGTGTGTGTTTGTGTGTGTGTGTGTGTGTGTGTGTGTGTGTGTGTGTGACTGAAGATTGAACTCAGGGACATCCTACACCTCCACCCCTATTTTACTGTTTATTTTGAAACAGGATCTCACTAAGTTGCCAAGGGCCTCTTGAAATTGCTGAGGATGGCCTCAAACTTGCATTCCTCCTGTCTCAGCCTCCCAAGTACTGGGATTACAGCTGTGCTCCATCACACCTGGAAAGAACTAAGTTTTTCATAATGCAAATTACTAAAACTCAGCAATTTTTAGGACAGAATAAGACCTAAAGTTTGAGACATGGAAAAAATGTGCCTTCTTGTATATTAGGAATTTTTCAGAGAGCAATGTCCAGGCTCATGGTAATTTTTAAAATATTCTTTGATTAGCATAGAAACTATATCTCCTTACAGGGTATAGCATGACATTTAAATATATGTATACAAGTCAAGCATGATGGTGCATGCTTGTAATCCCAGTACTTGGGAGACTGAGACAGGAGGATCGCAGGTTCAAAGCCAGCCTCAGCAATTTAGCAAAGCTCACAGCAACCTAGTGAGACCCTGTTTCCAAATAAGAGATAGCTTGGAGGTAGAATGTCTCTGGGTTCAATCCCAGTACCAAAAAATATATATACATATATGTATATAATTGTAATGGTCCAATCAGAGTAATTAGCATATCTGTCACCTGGGACATTTATCACGTCTCATGATCATTTTATCAAAAAATAAACTCAGGGGGCTTGTCATAGATGAAACACTTTGCAGAGTGAAATGCTCAAGTAATGATGTCCTCAAGCCTCTAGTCATGAATTCAGCACACATCTATTATCAATCTACTGTGTGAAGATAGATGGTATTCAGCCATACTCACCCTGTGAGACATGCCCAACCTCCAGTGGAATCTCAGCGTCCTGTCTGCAGAAAAAGGATGACATTTCAATACTTGACCACTTCTGGGTCTGATGGGCTTATTAAAGGCAGTCTTATCTCTTTCGTCAGAGTTACCCTCTTTCCCTTAGTGTGTTTGATTTCTCCAGAGGACCTGCACAAAGGGACACTGGGAGACATCCTGATTGCCCTCCAGAGTATGCAGACTTTTTTTAGTGAATCCTGAGAAGGAGATAACTTGCACACACTCTCCAGTTTCCTGGAAGTAGATATTTGTCACCGTCTTACAGTATTTTTTTATATGTCTTACAGTATTTAAGGAATATTCTGACCCTAAAAGAGCTTCACTTTATCCATCATGGAAATTGTTTTGATATCTACTATTCCAGATGAGAACAGATGTGATTTGGCCAATCATTTTTCCTCTTAGAATAACAAACTTCAAAATATCTAAATTTTTGAATTTGGTATCACAATAGATAAGTTATAATGACATAGACAATGGAAAAGGTAGTCACATATTCCATAACCAGTGCCCCTCCTCCACTCTTTCTTTTTCTGATCTTTTGGTGTCATCTGGTTGTTGATTGTTAGGGTAAAATAAAGATAATGTCACAATGGCTGCTTCCATAATTTTAGTATTTAGAATTAGGATTGATGAGTATGGTTGCATCATTCTTAAAGAGAAGAGGGGCAAATAAAGCACTGTATCCCTGAATGTCCCTTTTTTATTCCTAAAAACATAAACAATTAAGGGAACAATAAAATCAAGCCTGGGCTGGAAAGTCCCTATACATATTATCTTGAAGGACACTGGCTTTTTCTTATGCACCCTGGGAATTAGGGCAAGTTAGTGTCATCTGTAGAAAACTACATTCTTGTACAGACACCACTGAGACAGATGATCCTTGGGATGCAGTTCACAGAAGCAAACTAAGCAAGCTGATGCTGATGACATTTCTGCTTCTGCAGTCCAACATAGAAAAGCTCGCCCTCTGTGGGGACAGGCACAGAACCGAGGGCACTGTGGGAAGGACACATGTCACTTGTCTAACCTATTGTCACTGGGCAAAACACTATGAGGGAGAGGAGGCACCACCTGGTGAAATACATTGAGGGGACAGAGGTGCTATGTGTCAGCCTCTTGCCACTGAAATCTTCTTGGAGCAGTCACTGAACTCTTGTAAGCATTTCCATAAGTCTTTTACACTGTCTCTGAGCACTTTCTTTGGCCTGTCCACAAACTACCCCAGTGTCTGGCACAACTGGGCTATAGATTAACAATGGCCAAATGTATACACGGGCATTTCAAAGAATGCAAATTGACTTAGAGAACCTTTCTCTTCTCAGCCTTCAAGTGGGATGTGTCACTATTTGAGGGACCACAGAGCCTCTACATGTAGCCACAAGGATTATGGACTGAGCAACTCTGGGGAGCGCTCCTCACATAGGATGTAGTAGGAATGGCATTTTCCCAGAGTTGTCCAGCGTATATTCTGTCCAATTATATACTTCAGTATAACAACAACTAAAAGAGAGGTTAAAAAAAGATCCCTGAACATTGATTAAAGGTAGAGATTTCTATCTGACCTAGTTTGCATGGGTTTTTTAGAACTGGCCAAGACTGTCAACCAATTACCGTCATAGAAGCAACTCTGCTCACCTCATTTTTCTCCCATAGTTGAGAGAATAACTAAAGGGTGAAACTAAAGTTTTAACACATCCAAGTAAGTACATTGGTCAGAGTTCTAAAAGCAACACTTATCAAAATATAGTTTTCAAAACATTATTTTCATAGCATATTCACAAACCTTATAAAATAAGCACTATCATATAGAATAGCTTCAGTACTACCATCATAGTATCGTATAGAACAGTTTCAATATTTTGAAATGTAAATAGTTATTTTTATTTTATTTATGTATTTATTTATTTATTTTTGGTACTAGGGATTGAACCCAGGGTGCTCTATCTCTGAACTACACTCCCATCTAGTCCCCCCTTTTTCTGAAACAGAGTCTTGCTAAATGGCCCTACATTCCTCCTGCCTCAGCCTCCCAAGAACTGGATTACAGAAATGTGCCACCACACCCAGCTGTGAATAGCTCTAATACCCTTAAAAATCCTGGGCTCTGCTTGTACATCCTTCCCTCCCCGCTAACCACTGACAACCATGATTAATTTTTTGTCTCCATAGTTTCTCCTTTTTTCAGAATGCTACATAGTTGGCATCATATAGTAGGTAACGTTTTCATATTAGCTTCTATTACTTAGTGATTATGCATATAATGTTCCTCCATTTCTTTTTATGGCTTGATAGCTCATTTATTTTAAGTGCTGAACAACTTCCATTGTTTGGATAGATATTGTTTGGGATATGTTTATTCATCCATTAACCTACAGAAGGCATCTTGGTTGCTTCCAAGTATTAGCAAGCATGAATAAAGCTGCCATAAATACCCATGTGGAATTTCTATGAAGACAAATGCATATGTTCATTAGCTAGATTTAGCCATTCCAAAATGTATACATATTTCAAAACACTGTATTGTGTACCATAAATATAATACAATTTTCTTTGGTTATTTTAAAAGTTAAATCAAAATTATGCCAATTAAGGAAAGTGGATGGAATTTGGGAGTATTATGTTAAGCAAAATAAGACAAACTCAGAAAGTAAAGAGTTATGTATTTTCTCATATATGGAACCTATAGAGAAAAAAGAAAAGAAAGAGGAATCTCATGAAAATAAAAGGGAGACCAGTAAAGTAGTGGAAGAAGACAAAAGGGGAAAGATGGAGGAAGGTAAATTGATCAAATTATATTTGTGCCTTTACAAATATGTAACAACAAATTCCACTATTACTTATAACCATAATGTGCCAATAAAAATGAAACAAGAAATATTAAAAATAAAATTAAAAAGTCAAACCAAAGAAGACATTTTAAAATATATTGGTTTCCACAAAAAGAAAAAACTTACAATGCTTATCTCACAAATTTTATATGAATTAAATTAGCTACAATATGTGAAAGTGCCCAGCACATAGTAATCATTCTCATCATTAAAATGTTGAATTTGATTTTAAATCACTGTCTCCTTTAAAAATCCCCTAGATGGTCAGGTTCGGTAGTGCACACCTGTAATTCCAGTATTTGAGAGGCTGAGACAGGAAGATCACAGATTCAAGGCCATTCTCAGCAACTTAGCAAGATCCTCAGCAACTTAGAGAGCCCTTGTTTTCAAATAAAAAGGGCTGAGGGTATAGCTCAGAGGTAGAATGCTCTTGTGTTTGATCCCCACTACACACACACACACACACACACACCCTAGAAGCAAGTTGTTTCAAGTGATATGACTGATTCTATGATTGTCTTGCCTCCCACTCTTTATACAAATTGCTTTTTTTTACAGCACATTCTGAACATTTCTTTCTAAAATTCAGAAGATTACTCAGATGGGCATGACTTACCTTCTTGCCCCTATAGCATCAGAATATCATGTTGTCATCTTTATTGTCCCAATGGAGAGGGTACTTTTCCCATCCAGTGGAAGTGCACCATACCTTAGGGCTGAAATGAGTTTCTGAGGAACAGTAGGAAAACATGCCCTCCTGAAGTTTACCACATTCTTCTAAACAGAAGGCATACAGTCCTTTTTTGTCTCAATTATCACTGCACTGGGGAATAAGCACCAAATGAGGTTGTTCTTGGAGGAAATAAAAAATAAAAATAAAACAAAAACAATAATACTGTCTCGCCCACAAAATAGGAAGTCTGTCATCTAAGGAAGCCCATCTCTGGAAAACTCCTCATCTTCCTCCAACCTCAATCCTATTCTCTTCTGGAGACCCTATTCCAAGCCCTCACACTTGCATTATGAAAAGCTCTGTTCTCATTACCAAATATTCTGCATTTAACTCCCTGATTTCCTGTTATCCAATGATCCTTCCAACCTCCTCTCCATCCTGCTGTAATCCCTGGTTTCCTTCTACCCACTCAACCTGCTTAACTACATGCTTATTCTTTCATGAGTTATGTTAGGACTTTCAGAGGCCAATAACAGAAACTCAGCTCATACTAACCCCTCCCCACAAGCAACAGTCTACAACTCCAAAGGAATCCCCAAATAGATCCAAATGGAAATGATTTCTAACTGAAACCAGAGGAAATTCACAACCCTTTAATGCTTAATAATTAGAAAAAGAATCATCAAAATCTGGTCAGATTAACATGATACTGTGGCTCTGTTTTTGAAACATAGTCATTATTGCACAAGAACCAACAGCACTTGCTGTGACCCAGGCTACATTCTGACTTTATAGGTATGGATGCACTGAGGCCTTATAGAAGTCCCATGAAGGAGGTATGTAGCACTGGTGAGGAAATCATAACACAGGTAGGTTAAGTAACCTAACCCAGAGAGTCAGATTCCAGAGCCCATATCCAACCACCACTGTGCTGAAGAGAAAGATTCTCTCTCTCTCTCTCTCTCTCTCTCTCTCTCTCTCTCTCTCTCTCTCTCTCTCTCTCTCTCTTTCTCTCTCTCTCTTCTCTCTCTCCTCCTCCTCCTCTTCCTCCTCCCCCTCCTCCTCCTCCCCATTAGATTGTAAGGTCCCTAAAGTCAAAAGTCAAGCACAAGCCGGGCGTGGTGGTGCAC